>LPNX011144822.1:420157-493498 GCA_001517045.1 Pseudotsuga menziesii | reverse complement strand
GTAGAAATGGAGAGTTGTATAGCACCATGAGCTACTTACCCATCACATGCATATTAGTAGTATACAGTCATTAATGCAAACAATCTATCATGCATAACACATCCACTGGATATAATCAAATGTATAACAAAACAATATCACGAAATGACAATTGAATACTTATCTTTATTTGTTTCATGGGTATACTCCTTCTTGAGTCTTCAGCTTCATCGAATTCTTCATTCATGATAGCATCGTTTATTGTACAAATGCTGAGGTGGATAAGAAGTTCTTCAAGAGTTGAGATATTCATATTTCTCATTAATTGAGGGATCTTCTTTGGAATATGAGAGCTTGATCTTCAGAGATGAGCTTCTTCTTCTTCCCAAAGTCGGCTGAAAGTAATCACTTCCTTCTGGAACACATTTCTTAAATGAATGAATTTCATGATCTTGGGAGGCCATCCAAGGTGGCCATCACCACTTCTGCATTCTTCACTTCTTCTTTCCCCGCTTGAAGTTGTTCTTTGATTTGAGAGATCCTTATGACTGCATGGTCTCTACATTCTGTATCTTCACATTCTTCAGCTAGTTTCTTAAGGTCATATTCTGATCTATGTTCTTCCCTTAAAATAGCTTGGTCAAGGAATCAAACCTCATCGATGTATTTACGGAAGACACTTGTAGTACAAGTCGATTCGAAACTGAATCATCAATGATCTTCTGGGATTTGACCAAGTTCTTCTTGAGAAAGGCTTCTAGCCTCATCTCCCTCTGAAACTGGAACCTCTATGCTCATGTAGGTGTCCAATCCATTTTCTTCAGAGAGATCATATACTTATAGGCTTGGAAGTTGTCAAATTCACCAAGCTTATCATCAAGCTAATGTCATAGATCACTTTGAAAAGAGAACCTCAAATGAACATAGCAAAGGATTAGATCTTACCGATTTGAGGTGTCCGTCCTGGTTCCAGAGCTGGCTGATCTAGGGTTTGTCATAGAAACCCTAATTTCAAAAACTTGGTATATTTTAGATCTGATTGGCTAGACAGATAGATCTCTTCAAATGGAGCTATCCAATGTACTCCATTTCTGAAAACAGTGCAGGGAAGCTCCCGGAACAGGAAGCCCTAATTTTCCAATTTCTTCAGCAGAAATTCCTGTTAATGTTTCTGTGATATCTCCAAAATTTATACTCCTCTATGTCTGAAATTTTGTACTGAGGTATACTCACATGTCCTTGATCCAACACCAAAGTTTTCATCAGAATTAGTTTCACCATTTGGGATTTATGATCCTTTTCCCAAGGTGACCTATTAGAGGACTGTTCAGAACAGAGAAGTTGTTCGGCATGCCATTTGTCACTTGTTCGTCTTCTAAGTCTGATGTCTGGACCACCAAAATTAAAGTCTGTTCCCTTTTTGGAAAATATTCAGGAATTCCATTTGGACCTCTGTAGCCCAAGATATTTCAATTCTCCCCAAGTGTCCTGTTTAGGGATGAATTCTGGAAGAGGCTGGAACCCTAACTTGGAGAGAACATATCTCCTGGAATACAATGAATCTGAGGATAAATTTTGGACACAGTGTTCACCAGGATCTTATCTTTGGTCCCTGAAATTTTCAGCTCCTGATCCATCGCCAATCTGGGAATATAGCGAATGTGCCAAAACGTAGCAGTTTTAGTATTTAGGGTTTTTCTAGCTCGGGGGTCAAACTAGGGTTTGACATTCCCGGAGATTCACCCAACCAAAAATATTGATCCAGGTCTCTAAAATTCGGTTTTTATGAGGAGAAAAATCCTATGCTGGTCTCACTCAAAAATTCCTCTTCTGTAGAAAGCCCTAATTTCCACATCAAAAATTGAAAATGCTCGGAATCGAATTCCGCTTCAACAGAACGATGCACACTTCAAAGGAGAGTCACCCTAGCCTTCTTTTGCTAATTGATTGTGGAGAGTGAACCAAAAAATAAGAATCCCTAGCTTCTGTAACTTGTGAAAGCTTCCCTATTCAGGTTAGCTCTGATACCATGTTGAATTTTCATATGCTTAACTAAGACATCAGTATATCATTTCATTTTTCATAATAAAAGCATATAAAACAGGATCACTGAAAGAAACAGTATCACAAGAACAACACAGATTTATCCTGGGAAAACCCTAAAGGGAAAAACCCAGCAAAAGCTTCCTCAATATAGATGCCCCAAAAAGGGAAAAAGGTAAAACCAACAAGGAGATCAAAAACCTGATTCTCCTCCTTCTCCAGCAACTCCTCTCCTCCACAAGTGCGCTATTCCAAGTGAGTGTGTGTGTCTCAAATGAGGAGCACTACACCTCTATTTATATTCATTTGTTTACTTAAATTTTACTCAATTAACATGTCGGCGTAAGTTAACTCATGTAGGCTCAAGTAACCACACTGGGGTGCTGATGACCCACCTTTACAATTTGAGGGGTCTACCTCATGACTCTTATTAGTTATTTCGATTAGGAGCATCGGGGTACAATGTAATACAAGTGGTTCTCCCGATTGGACCATCGGGGACCACAAAATATACATAAAGAATATTCTTCGAAGTTACAATATTTCAACACTTCCTTCACAATCCCATTTCACACAAGTTCTACAAACTTCGAACTCAGATATAATTTTCTGTAGTCACTCCCCCTGAAGTGGAGTATCATCTTTCCTCTTCATTCTGTACAGGTGGTTCTATGCTTGACATATACTGGTCAATAGAGTATGTCATGTCATAGTCTATTCTTTCTAGGGAGAATCACGAACCTTGCTTTGTACATTTGTTTCATCATATCATATACATCATTCCCCATGTTCATCTATTATTCTTTGATCATATCTTCTTCCATAGCATTCTTTTCTTCATCTTGAGTTATCTCTTATACCCATGGTGGTCTTCATCCTTCAAGGTGGATCTACAACTCTCTGAAGCTCTTTCTTTCGTCATGGTGTCTCTGACCCTGGGAGCTTCATATTCATGTTTATTGGAGTGAATCTTGAATTGTCATCACTTGTTCTTCAGAACAAGTCTCATCCTTCTTTTCTTGAATGAGGCTGTACATGACCTTTCCTGCATTTCAAATGCACCAGTTGCATGGTTAGAACTATTTCATAAAACATATGCATAACGACAAATTCTTATGCATCATGCAACTGTTTAGTCAATACAACATTCAACCATATCTCACATAGAATTTCTAGATGCTTTCCATCTCTACCATGAAATTATTGAGATTGTGCACTAATCCAATATGTCAGCAAAGAGGTTTGATAAGTATAAGTGGAGAGTTGTATAGCACCATGAGCTACTTACCCATCACATGCATATTAGTAGTATACAGTCATTAATGCAAACAATCTATCATGCATAACACATCAACTGAATATAATCAAATGTATAACAAAACAATATCACGAAATGACAATTGAATACTTATCTTTATTTGTTTCATGGGTATACTCCTTCTTGAGTCTTCAGCTTCATCGACTTCTTCATTCATGATAGCATCGTTTATTGTCCAAATGCTGAGGTGGATAAGAAGTTCTTCAAGAGTTGAGATATTCATATTTCTCATTGATTGAGGGATCTTCTTCGGAAGATGAGAGCTTGATCTTCAGAGACGAGCTTCTTCTTCTTCCCAAAGTCGGCTGAAAGTAATCACTTCCTTCTGGAACACATTTCTTAAATGAATGAATTTCATGATCTTGGGAGGCCATCCAAGGTGGCCATCACCACTTCTGCATTCTTCACTTCTTCTTTCCCCGCTTGAAGTTGTTCTTTGATTTGAGAGATCCTTATGACTGCATGGTCTCTGCATTCTGGATCTTCACATTCTTCAGCTAGTTTCTTAAGGTCATATTCTGATCTATGTTCTTCCCTTAAAATAGCTTGGTCAAGGAATCAAACCTCATCGATGTATTTACGGAAGACACTTGTAGTACAAGTTAATTCGAAACTGAATCATCAATGATCTTCTGGGATTTGACCAAGTTCTTCTTGAGAAAGGATTCTAGCCTCATCTCCCTCTGAAACTGGAACCTCTATGCTCATGTAGGTGTCCAATCCATTTTCTTCAGAGAGATCATATACTTCTAGGCTTGGAAGTTGTCAAATTCACCAAGATTATCATCAAGCTAATGTCATAGATCACTTTAAAAAGAGAACCTCAAATGAACATAGCAAAGGATTAGATCTTACCGATTTGAGGTGTCCGTCCTGGTTCCGGAGCTGGATGATCTAGGGTTTGTCACAGAAACCCTAATTTCAAAAACTTGGTATATTTTAGATCTGATTGGCTAGACAGATAGATCTCTTCAAATGGAGCTATCCAATGTACTCCATTTCTGAAAACAGTGCAGGGAAGCTCCCGGAACAGGAAGCCCTAATTTTCCAATTTCTTCAGCAGAAATTCCTCTTAATGTTTCTGTGATATCTCCAAAATTTATACTCCTCTATGTCTAAAATTTTGTACTGAGGTATCCTCACATGTCCGTGATCCAACACCAAAGTTTTCATCAGAATTAGTTTCACCATTTGGGATTTATGATCCTTTTCCCAAGGTGACCTGTTACAGGACTGTTCAGAACAGAGAAGTTGTTCGGCATGCCATGTGTCACTTGTTCGTCTTCTAAGTATGATGTTTGGACCACCAAAATTAAAGTCTGTTCCCTTTTTGGAAAATATTCAGGAATTCCATTTGGACCTCTGTAGCCCAAGATATTTCAATTCTCCCCAAGTGTCCTGTTTAGGGATGAATTCTGGAAGAGGCTGGAACCCTAACTTGGAGAGAACATATCTCCTGGAATACAACGAATCTGAGGATAAATTTTGGACACAGTGTTCACCAGGATTTTATCTTTGGTCCCTGAAATTTTCAGCTCCTGATCCATCGCCAATCTAGGAATATAGCGAATGTGCCAAAACGTAGCAGTTTTAGTATTTAGGGTTTTTCTAGCTCGGGGGTCAAACTAGGGTTTGACATTCCCGGAGATTCACCCAACCAAAAATATTGATCCAGGTCTCTAAAATTTGGTTTTTATGAGGATAAAAATCCTATGCTGGTCTCACTCAAAAATTCCTCTTCTGTAGAAAGCCCTAATTTCCACATCAAAAATTGAAAATGCTCGGAATCGAATTCCGCTTCAACAGAACGATGCACCCTTTAAAGGAGAGTCACCCTAGCCTTCTTTTGCTAATTGATTGTGGAGAGTGAACCAAAAAATAAGAATCCCTAGCTTCTGTAACTTGTGAAAGCTTCCCTATTCAGGTTAGCTCTGATACCATGTTGAATTTTCATATGCTTAACTAAGACATCAGTATATCATTTCGTTTTTCATAATAAAAGCATATAAAACAGGATCACTGAAAGAAACAATATCACAAGAACAACACAGATTTATCCTGGGAAAACCCTAAAGGGAAAAACCCAGCAAAATCTTCCTCAATATAGATGCCCCAAAAAGGGAAAAAGGTAAAACCAACAAGGAGATCAAAAACCTGATTCTCCTCCTTCTCCAGCAACTCCTCTCCTCCACAAGTGCGCTATTCCAAGTGAGTGTGTGTGTCTCAAATGAGGAGCACTACACCTCTATTTATATTCATCTGTTTACTTAAATTTTACTCAATTAACATGTCGGCGTAAGTTAACTCATGTAGGCTCAAGTAACCACACTGGGGTGCTGATGACCCACCTTTACAATTTGAGGGGACTACCTCATGACTCTTATTAGTTATTTCGATTAGGAGCATCGAGGTACAATGTAATACAAGTGGTTCTCCCGGTTGGACCATCGGGGACCACAAAATATACATAAAGAATATTCTTCAAAGTTACAATATTTCAACACTTCCTTCACAATCCCATTTCACACAAGTTCTACAAACTTCTAGCACCTCTAAAGCCGATTCATTCTAGTTCATTGCCCCATAACCTGTGCCATAGGCTAATGCTCCAATCACCCTACTTTCTGTGCCAGAGCGTTTCTGACTAGGAAGAGGAAGGGACAACTGAAAATAGCTTTCTACAAGAGAAGCCACTAACTCTTCTCGAAACAAACTATTACTCATTACACTGTTTAGATCCTCTTTAATCCATAGATCTTCAAAAAGTGAAGCAATGTCAGTTCCAGTGTGTAGTTTTTGCCCTCTCCTTACACTCTCCTTTGTAATAATATCAACACAAAGTGATGTTTGATAAATGCAAACCAAAGCATGCATTCGATTTGATTCTGCTCTCAAATTCGTCACCATTAAAATAAATCTCTTAAACAGAGAAACCTGCATAAGGATTGCAAACAATGATTTTAACTTTTTAAGTAACTATTTTATGGAGATGCAAGTAAACCATCAATTTCATGCTCTAAAAACATAAAACAAAGGTAAGCTATTTTGAAAAAATGTGAACTGCAGGGAAAATGCAAGAGAAGTTAGTATATAAAATATTTCAATTTGAAATATAAGCTAACCCAAATGTGTCATATTTCCAACTAAGTTGAGAAAAAATGCAAATGCCCTTTCAATGGAACTGTAATGTAAAACAAAGATTTCATCTTTATCATTAAGGAAAAAGAAACAAGCATTCTCTTAAATAAAAGACTTCCATTACCAAGTGAAAAGTTAGAATTCAAATGTACAGGGTTTTTTAACGTGTTAAGAGGTCAAATGACTACAGAGCCCAGGTGTTATAGTTCGTTCAGATAACATAAGAGATGAGTGAATTGATTCATGCTGAATGTGGTAGTGGCTGACTATTAAGTAACTCTTATTTGGAAAATAGTACACAAAGGTGCATGGGATATAATGGCGACATATGTACATGTCCTCTCCTAGGATATTTGAATCCTCAAGGAACTCATCTCCAACCACACAAGCATACAAGTCGCAAGTAGTACTTAATGGAGATTTGTAGTTTATACATGATGGAGATTTCTTCAGTCAATTAAATAAAAAACTACTTTTCAAATACCGAAAGATGACTGCAAATAAATGGAACCAAGAGTCAATAAAGTGTGAAATGCACCAGGTTTAAACACCCAAAACAATCATGAGGTGGATTAATACAGGATGAAACTTTTCAGAACAAACCAGACACAAATTTCGAATGAGTCCATTCCAGCAGTACATATCTCACATTGCTAACCAATGCTTCTTAAGCTATTCTTCACCTATTTTTAACTACTGTCAAGTTCCACCTCTGCCAACTACTTCTCAATTATGCTAAAAATCCACCATAAAGGCAATAGATGAAGAAATGAAAGAAAATCCAACAAATGGACAATTGTTTAAGAGACTCAAAACCAAATTCAATAAAAAATGATCAAACAACAAAGTTTGTAGATCATTTGGACTTGGTATACTGAATTGGAAAAATATTGAAATGCAGTTATGAAGCAATGCAGTATCATTTATTTACAAACAGAACAAGGGAAACAAAAACACTTTATGGCAGGCAGAATTCCAGGCTAGAGTAGAGTTGAAATTTACCATGATGCAATGAAAGCAAGATGAGACTGAAGGAAACTTTCTTATATCAAACAAGCAAAGTAACAATCTGATCATGACAGAATAATATCAGTAAAACACTAGTAAAGCTCCTTGTGTATCAGTAGACTAGGTAATAAAATACACCGGGGAATTCAGCAGAATCTGAAACTACTATTTTTCAAACCCCCAAGGGTAACCATGAAACACCAATGGAAATATCAATATGGGGTTGTCCAAGGAAGAAATCAAAGATTAAATACAAGAAATGCAGAACAATTGTACCTCTATACAAGAAATGTAGAATATTTGTACCTCTAGACAGTATTCTAAATATGCCCAAAACCTCCTTAAGACCCAATTGATGGTTCTGGTTAAAAAACACAAGGGCCAATTTTGTACATATGGATATATATCTAGCATTCATGACATTAATTCCAAATCTAGAATATCTAAATGCTGACTAATTTCGCAGGTGAATAAATCTAAATGTTTATGTCGTGATTTCTATAGCATCATCTCAAAAGGAACCCATTGAATTTTTTTTTGTTTCCTCTAGAATTGGAACCAGGACCATTTTGTTATGCCTTGGGTTCATTGGGAAAGAATTTTGATTTTAAAGGCGATGGGAGGCTCGGGCTCAAAAACATATTCCACTTCTCCAAGGCGCTCGCTGCCAAGTGTGTGTGCAAGTTATTAAAAACAACCAATCTATTGACTTCAATAATAGAACAGAAATATACAACACCGGACTGGATTTTAGACTAGGCTTAATCTCCGAACAAAAGCCACACTAATTCTTTGGTGGTTTGGAAATTTGTTATCCATCCCTATGATCTTATAGGGGGTGGTCTTGCTTGGTGTGTAGGAAACGAGAGGAAGGTGAGGATGGGAAAGATGTGGAAAAAAAAAACATATTACCAACTAATTTGCAAAAACTATTACATGATCGTGGTATATTCTATCTCAACTAGATCACGGATCCTCTAGCTAACTCTTTTTTTTCCCAAGGATGGATTACGAGCACTTCCTTGATTCTGTATTCTGGAAGGTGACCAGGTAGACATATGGAACACATATATTGATGCATTGAATACTTCCATATACACCTTTCAGACTAAATAGATGAATTGATATGGGATCATGATCAGGCAGGCTCATATATGCAAAAGTTGGGTTAGGAGCACTTGAATGAGGAAATGTTCAACAATAAAGTGGTTTGGTGGTGGAAGCGATTATGGAAAATGAATTGTCCAGTGAAATTGAGACTACTCATGTGCTGCACATTGGAAAACAAAGCCCCAACTTGGTACAAGCTGCAAAACAAATGTTTCAAAGGACCAGGATGGTGTGTAATGTGTAAGAACAATTTAGAATCTTGTATTCACTTATTTCTGATTTGTTCGTTCTCAAGGAAAGTTTGGGCGGAGTTTTCTAGGTTGTTGGGTGTTAATCTTTTCTAGAAAGGGGAATAGTTGAGAACACATTTCAGATATTGATGTCAACACCTATGAACAAGCAGTATCAAGATCTTCTGTTGATTATCGCTTGGGACATTTGGATTGACTGGAATAAGCCTATCTTTAATGAGAGATTCATGTGCCCAGAGGTAGTAGCAATAAACATCGTCAACATATTTTATTTATATCCTCAGGTAAAAGACATGCCTTCCTTCCCTATGGTGCAGAATGTACAGATTAATAAGGCCATTCTATGGGCCTTATTTGACGACGTTTCTCAACAAAACCAGGCCAGATGTGGTAGAGGGGAAATACTTCATCTCTAGATTCACACTAATTCAAAAGTGCAATGAGTTTTGGTTCCAGAATCAACAATTACACTGAGCTCCTCTCTCTTAAAATCCTTCTTGGCTTTACTAAAAATAAAAATTGTCAAGCAATTCAAGTTTTTGGTGACTCAATGCTAGTGATTAACTGGATCAAGGGGGCACAGAGATGTAGGAACGCAAATTTGGAACCGTTACTGCCTCTTTCACACATAATATATAGTTTTGATGATTTTTCTTGTATGCATATTTACAGGGAAAAGAACTCAGGAGCACATTAACTTCCCAAACATGGCCTACATTTGGTTCAAGGATAAATAAGAATCTCAGAAGTGGATAATGATACACAATAGCAGTTTTATCAAAGACCTTTCAAGGAAATTGAAGGACACCCTCCTTCAATCAGGGATGACTAATTTTTGGATTGGTTTTCTCTTGTTCATGGACAACTTGAAGGCTATGACCTTTATTGATTGTGTATTTATTACAAAGAAGGCTCTTGCTGATGAATCTCTATTAGCTTGGCATGTATTGTAATGCCCTCGATATACCTTATCAATTTCCTACAATAACTTTGACATAACTGCAATAGGTTGTGCAACATGATGAAAAATTCGAACTTCAAAGGAAGATAAAAGCATTAAAAATGGTAAATATTCTAGTGACACTTGAGAATAAGGGCAGAAAAGCATAATAATACAGATAGAAGGTATTTTTAAAAGAAAAAATTTTCAAATGGAAAATGTGTAAAAACCATAGTTGACCGAGGTGGATAATTGTCCATTAATCTGGAAAGCGGGAATTGTATTAGAAGGGATTAAATTTACAAGTGCTTACACTAACCATCCTGGATTATGACCTTGATAAAAATTCTGCAAAGGTCCAAATGCAATATTCTAGAGGGTTTGTACAGCTTGAAACCAAGGGCCAAATACAATATTTAAATTTAGGAATTAGTAAAGCCTCTTACTCATGTCTTTTTTTATTAATCTTTGTAAATTTCGCTCCAAATTTGAGGAATTCAGGGTCTTTTAGAAGCTGTTTGTGTGACTGACCAAAATGACAGTTTTACTTGGTGTATCAAGACTGCAAGGATCCATTTCTTTCTGTCTTCTTATTTTCCAGTTGAGACCAATATCACTCCATTGCCTCCTTTAGCTGCGAGCTCCCATCCGATTTTCTTCCTTTTTTTTCTTCTGATCTCTATCAATTGATGAGAGGGGGGTTGAGGGTTCGGTGCAATCTGTAGACTCTTTACACCCATCACATTGAAGGAAAGGATCCAGCAAAACCTCCTTTGCTGGCAATCTCTGGGGTGCTGCACCCAGACATTTTTCAATGAATTCCCTTGTTTGTGGATCTTGGGCAGCAGGCTTTGTACCGGATGACACTTTTCTATAAATTTGAGCTATATTTTTTCATTCACTATATGTATACTCAAAGGTCACCATCTCCAGCAGGCACATGCCAAAATATTAGATGTCAACTAATTCATAAAGTTCAGGAGCCATAAATTCTGGAGTCCCAATGGCACTATGAACATGTGCTTGCCACATTATAGTATCCAAGCCAAGATCCCCAATTTTGACCTCACCATGGTTACTATTAACAAAGATGTTATCGCATTTTAAGTCTCTATGGATAATAGGTGGATTGTGACTATTAAGATAGCATAAACCCTACAAAAATTGCCTTTCCAAACCCTTGACATCCTTCATGTCAACATGCTTGTGCTTATTCCGATATTGTCTCAGAGTGCCTGATGTGAAAATCTCTATTATGATGTTGACAGTCTTGATTTTATTATCGATCCACGAAATGTAAAATTTGATGATATTTTTAGGCCTCATGGACTTCAACAAATGCACTTCAGAATACGGTCTCTCCAAATCATCAGAATTCTTTAAAAGATCATCAATATTCACTTGGTTCCAAGCCACTTCTATTCCTTCAACCTCATCAAAGGCCCTATAAACAGTCTTGAAGGTGCCTTTACCTAGAATATCCGTATACCGGCCATATCGCCCAGTTGGATCAACTTCCACAAAATCATTGTCATCAGGTGGCTCAGTTGATGCAGATCCCCCTTCATTATCAACCTTAGTTTCCAACATTTTGAAAGAGATCCAAATGCCAGGATTACGATCAGGCCCTTCCTAGCCTGGAATCACTACGCTAGTGAAATTCTTCGCTTCCTATACACATACAGTGTTCAACAAACACCGATAAAATTGCAGAGACAATGTGATAGATTGAAATCAACGAAGGACAGTAGTAGGTAGCCATCCTAATAGAAGCTTGAGACTATGAAATCCGTACACCACATTGCCGATCAAAATCAAGCGAATCCCTCCTTCCATGCTAAGGAAGAGCCTTATTTTGACATTATATTGTAGGAAAAATACAAAAAACAAACAATTTTCGAAGCTGCAATAAAAAATCTTTTCTGCCTACCTGCATGTAGCCCATGCCTATTCCATCCTCCGACAAGGTGCAAAGCACACAAGAACTATCCCTTGTGGATCCCTAGTGAAAAAGCTCAAAACAAAATTAGCCGTGGCCACATGAATTTGGGAGAGGGAGAATATGAGTGGCCACATGAATTTGGGTCGTTCTTGAGAAACCATCTTAAGAAACCTCTAAATTTGTAGATGGGTAAAATTCAATGTGGTCACAGGGTAAAAGAATGGTAATGTGTCTCACTTTATGGCAAGCAAATTCGTTCTGTTTTTATAAATTTATTTAAAATATTTATTATAAAAAATAAAAAATGTGATTTAAAAAATGCAAATTTTTTTTTTAAGAGTCACTTGTATATTATTTCCATATTCATATGAAAAAATATTGATTTTGATGTATTAAAATGATAGGATTTTGGGTCGTGCTTTTACATACACATAAAACTTATTATTTATATTGATAATTTATTAATAATTAAAATATATCATAAAATAAAATTAAAAAATATGTACAACAATCTTAAAAGTGTCTATAAAAAACTTGTTCAAAAAAATTGGAATGAAGAAAGAAAATGAACGTAGATATGGCGGGTCGCAGTTTTGTGAGTACTTATGAGATTCCTGAAATAATAGTAAATGGCCTCTAAATGAATTGAAATAAATAAGATAAAAGTTATTTTTTTTGTCTAAAAAAATTACCATATAAAAGATCATTTATAGTGATAACTTTTGTTTCATTACACAATTGTCTAATTCTTGATGGATGTGTATATTTATAAACAAATACTTTTAGTTCATAAATTTCATCACCACAAAATGGGAAAAAGTGAGACACATTACCATGCTTCTACCATGCATGAGATTATGAAATTTTTAATGGTTATTATTAAAAAAAAAATGGGAATTGATCAAATCAAAATTTCAACATATACACTATTTGTAAAATTATATCTATAATAATTTTCAAAGATATTTCATAATACATGATACAGGTAATTTTCAAATATATTTCATAATATATTATATTAAAAATGATAGGTTATTAAATTTAATATAGTTTATAATATTATATATAAAATAAATAATAACAAATTTTAAAGATGTGTATGATAGATCTTCTAAGGTTGATGGTTTATTCCGCACTTTGATGTTTTGTAGAGAGTTAGGATTTTCGTAGAGAATACAATAATATAGTAGGTATGGAGTTCTTTCATGTGCACATTTATGCCACGAAATCTGATGAACCTGTCCTAATCAACCAGCAAAACGAAACTGGATTTTCTACTTGCCTTGAACTAAAGAGTTATGTTGTTAGCTCACCGAACCCATGAAGCTTATTTCTCTTTCTTACATAGGGGAGTGAGTGCTCGTCGTATGGGAGTGAGGAGTGTCTTCCCACCTATAGGGGAGCCAACAATATGGCCAATGTTAATGGAAATTACTACTTCTCCATGGAAACATCATTTGTTAAATATATATAGTATTTATGTTCATGACAAGTGGTAAATGTCTCTATACTGATGTCATGTATATAAAACTAGGGAGATTAGAGATAGTTTGTAGTAGTAGTTGTTCCATCCGAATGAGTAGAGTAGTCACCAAGATTCTCTTAGCCGCCCATCTCTAGCATCTTAGTTTCGTAGTGTATCTCCAACATCAACTAGTACGAACTAATATGGCACTTACTCTGAGCTGGTTTTGTTCAACCTACTTCTACATGCGAGTTCAACTTGCCCATAGCAAACATATGCATTTCAAACCTGTTCTCTTTGTAACAGGATGGATACTATAGTTTTGATTGGGTCTTTGTAAACTTCTCCATGGAAATATAATATATGAACATGGATGAATACATTGTAGTTTAATGATAGAATGCCAGTGAAATGCCAGCAGTAGAGGTGAAATGTAAAATATAACTACTAGCTATTAGCTCGACTAAATGCTTGTGTATCAGTTTGTGAATGTTAGTTTTTGTTAAATGCCAATAGAAGAAGATTTAAATGTTTGTGTCATTAGCTTTCTCCTCATGCTTGCTAAGATATATTTAACTGTTGATGGTTGAAAGCACTTTGCTTACTAATAGAGATTAAATCATTCATTAGTTTAATTGTATGCTTTATCGTCAATGGCCGTGGAGAATACAATACGAAATAAATTCCATTTAGTGCGAAAATAGTAAATAGTCTATGTGGATGCATGAACATCACGATAGGGGATTTGGGAGTATCTCCCTCAAGCAATCTTAAGAGAAATCTTATTAGTAAGTAGTTTATATAAATTATCTCTCCCTTACTATTGTTTACTTTGTATTCTTTGTAGGGTGGGTGTTAAGGTTGAGTTATACCTTTCACTGTTAGCTTAAGTTTCAATGTATGTATCGGCTATAATCTTGACTAAATGCTTGTATTGGTTTGAATGTAAGTGTTCTTGTTTCAATGCTAGTAAGTACAATTAAGAGAATAAGAGGGTAGTAATGGTTTATTCCACACTTTGTTGTTTCATAGAGAATTACGCTTTCCATAGAGAATACAATAATATAGTAGGTATGGAGTCCTTTCATGTGCACATTTATTCCATGGAATCTATTGAACCTGTCCTAATCAACCAGCAAAAAGAAACTGGCTTTTCTACTTGCCTTAAACTAAAGAGTTACGTTGTTAGCTCAACAAACCCATGAAGATATTTCTCTTTCTTACATAGGGGAGTGAGTGATCGTCATATGGGAGTGAGAAGTGCCTTCCCACCTGTAGGGGAGCCAATGATATTGCCAATGTTAATGGCAATTACTACTTCTCCATGGCAACATCATATGTTAAATATATATAGTATCTCTATTCATAAGAAGTGGAAAACATCTCTATACCGATGTCATGTATATAAAACTAGGGAGATTAGAGATAGTTTGTAGTAGTAGTTGTTCCATCCCAACGAGTAGAGTAGTCACCAAGATTCTCTTAATTTTCAAAGATATTTTATAATATATGATATTAAAAATGATAGGTTATTAAATTTAATATAGTTTATAATATTATATATAAAATAAATAATAACAATTTTTAAAGATGGGTATAATAGATCTTCTAAGGTTGAGATAATGGAATGAAGGGTAATTACATGGATTTAGTAGTGCATGCAATTAAATAGTATAATGTTGTGTTATTTTTAATATGGTATTATGTAATATTATAATATATGTTTGTAATAATATAAAAATTATATATTGTAAATATTTATATATTATATGTTTTTAATACACATTTTAATGATCAAACAAAATTGTTATAGGGATATTGGTTAATGTAACATGGTGAGGACCTAGTTCATGTGAATTGAGTCTAGAATTTTGAATGTATAGGTTGACAAAAATATTTCACTTAGAGAAGAGTCTTGATGCCAATGAACACATCCACACATCTGGAGTTGTAGGGACCTCACTGGATGTCTCTAGTTGTGCACATCGTGAATCAGGTGGGTGGTGACGTCAGATGCAAAATTTACCTTGCCAATAATGCATAAAGGAAGTTTAACTTTATAGTGATAAGAAGAGGTCATCATTGCATTATACATATCATATTCCATGAGGTCGGGATTGTAAGAGATTGAGGAATCAAAATATTTACCTGAAACTTCGAGATGGGGTCGGGCCTCTACCTTTACTGTATATGGATTTGAGACTAGTTTTGGGTCAGCATCCCAGTTTAATTATAGAGTCTTTGATTGGTTAAAATATTGTTCTTGGTGCTTCAACTGGTTCAATTATTATTGGATCAACTGCTACGACATTTAAAGGAATTGAGCCTAATGAAGATATTTTGACTAGTGCAACTAGTTTCATAGTCACAGATCATGATATTTATATTGACATTATAAAAGAACCTCTGTATGGGACTTGGAAATTTTACATTGAAGGATCAACAACTAGCTATGATGCTTCTAGGTATCGATATGGTACTAGTTCTAGTACCTAATTAGTAATTGTAGGAACCTAATTTTCCTTTGGCACACACTTAATGGTTTGCTTCAATGGTGCAGTAGGGATAAAGATGGTCAAGAGAAAATTCGTTCAATTTCTTGGTTGGAACTCTGAAGATTGAGGTGCATGGCACCAATATTACTAATAGAAGGTATACATTTTAAAAAATTTACTAAACTGTAACACTTCATTGTCACAATTGCAACTTTCCATGACACAATTAAAAATGACTAACATAAATGACTAATTCATATTCTTCTAGTAAGTCATTTTTTATCCAGTGACTAAATTAGTTGTTTATGTTAGTCATTTTTAACTCTGTCATTTATTATCTAGTCATATTTGTTAATTGGTGACTAACTTAGTCATTAATTTTAGTCGCTTATAGTTGGGTCAATAAAAATTGCTCATATTTAGTAGTAAATCACTTGAAAAACCTATGGTGACTAGAATTTTTAGTCATGTAGTAACCAATTCCTCATTTTGTACTAGTGATGGTTGTCACACAAGAACCAACCATAAGGAAATTCCAGTTGTTACTCATGTGTTTCACACCCCGGAAGTATTCATTGTTAAAAAGACATCATCAATCAAAGCCAAATTTTAGATGCCAAAAGTTCTTGAGAAGATCCATACACCGTTGCATGAGGACATGCAACAAGTTCAGTTGGGGAGTATGTTGGGACTCAGAAATGTCACTTTTTCATCCACTTTATCTTCCGCTATTCGTCACATTTCATCGTCCCATTAACCTTTTATCATACCATTTCCATACATATATGTGGGTTTCACCTTACTATTTCCACTTTATTTATTTTTATAATTATAAGTGAATTTATGATTAAGTATTAGAAAATTAAACATGTTTTTCACTAATCTCTCAAATATGGATGAGCTTTGTAATGTGTAGGAATATGTGAAGAATTAATTCAAAGAAAAGAATTCACATATATCTCCTCCACCATTTCAAGGAGATAGTTATGCAAAGAATATTTCAAGGAGAAGATTATGGAGATTTCATTGAGAGACATGAGGAGGATTGGTGAGAGATATGTGGAGCAATTGAAGGGATAATATCTTGTAATAATAGGAAAGTAGTTGAGTTGTTGAGTGAATAGTGGATCTCTCATTATGAGATGGTTATTTCCTTCATGTATAAAAGAGAGTTCTCTCTCTTCATTTCAATAATCTTAAATCTTAAATGCTAGATTATATTAGAGTATCTTAGATCTTAGATTATCTTAGAGAATAGTAGATTGTAGAAGTTAGTCTTGACTTTGTAATATGGAGAAGGGAATTCTTAGATTTTGTTCATAATATTGGTTTTGATGATTTCATGATTTGCCATTGATTCTTGTGATGTAAATTTAGATTACTTGATTGTTAATCTGAGCTCACATGTGTTGTCTTGTTGCTCTTCATATGTTGTCTTTATTTTATGCAATTTACTTTCATCCATGTGTTTCATCTGCTAGCATTAGATTAGCAATTGCGTGTTTCAGCTTAAGTTGGGTTAGATTAGATTAGTCTTAGTTTCACAGGGGGTTAGATTAACTTAATTTAATTTCAATCCTACATATACTTTGCATGTGCTTCATAAGCCTACGAACCTCGAATTGACAAATTAAATGGCTGGGAAAATACTACAACAGAATTAAAATGACATTAATTCATCCCAACAACATGTACCAAACCAAACCAAAGATGTGTCATTTTGAGCTATAACAGACTACCTAAAAATTAGAACTTAAATGACTCCATAATGGTAGTGGTTGACAAATTGAGTAAAGCAGTCCATTTTATACATGTAAAAACTACTTATAAAGCTGCAAATATACCTAATATTTTCCTAAAACAAATTATTATATTGCATGGAAGACCGAAGGTCATAATTTCAAATCGAGACCCTAAATTTATATGTAACTTCTGGAGATATTTGTCTAAAGGATTAAATACCACGTTAAATTTTAGTACCTCTTTCCATCTTCATACTAATGAACAGAATAAAAGAGTAAATCAGGTACTAGAAGATCTAGTTAGAATGTATGTAAAGGAGTAGCCATGTAAATGGGAAGACTATTTACAACTGGTAGAATTTGCTTACAATAATCATTATCAAGCTTCAACTAGGTATAGTCCTTTCGAAATTCTGTATGGAAGGAAATGTAACACTCCCATCTCTTGGAGTAATCCAGTGGACAGGTTAGTATTAGGACCTGAATTATTGAATGAAATGGAAGTAATTGTAAAGAAGGTACAAGGTAATCTGAAAATTGAGCAAGATCGACAGAAAAGTCAAGTAGAACTTAAACGAACTCCAAAGGAGCTCTAGGTAGGTGAACATGTTATCATTAAGGTGAGACCCAATAAGAGTTCTCTGAGGTTGGGTAGTTGTGCCAAACTAGCACCTCGATATTGTGGTCCTTTTGAAATATTGTTGAGGATCAGACAGGTAGGCTATCAGTTAGCTTTACCACCGAATTTACGAGTGCACAATGTTTTCCATATTTCTGTATTAAAAAAATATGTACATGATGCTACTCATGTTATTAATTGGAATGATGTGTAGGTGGAACCCGAAGGAGATTTTTTGGTGGAGCCAGACTGTATCCTCAAGAGGAGGGAGATCTCTCTTCGAAACTGCACAATTGGTCAAGTGAAGGTGCAATGGAAGCACCTTAGTCCAGAGGAAGCCACGTGGGAATTGGAAAGTCATATGCGAGATGTATATCCAATTCTATTTCAGGGGAACTCTGAGGACAAGGAATAAAATAACATCGAGGATGATGTTATAATTTAAGGGGGTGTGTATGTCACATGCCCCAATTTGCAAAAACAATTT
Organism: Pseudotsuga menziesii; assembly: GCA_001517045.1. Classification (NCBI taxonomy): domain Eukaryota; kingdom Viridiplantae; phylum Streptophyta; class Pinopsida; order Pinales; family Pinaceae; genus Pseudotsuga; species Pseudotsuga menziesii. Next base: position 474,961 of record LPNX011144822.1, on the reverse strand, counting down.
AATGATATTTGAGGAACATTGTGTGAAATTTTATGCTAAGTTGTAATTGATGACCCAGTGGGGTCAAGAATATTTAATGTAAATTCAGAATATTTTATTTATAAATAAATAAATGATGAGACAACAGCTTAGGGAAGCTGTTAAAAGAGTGTTTACTGGTTAATTGGTGGAGGATACTAGGTGGAGACCAAACTGATAAGTGGAAGCATCCTCAAACCACTTACAACTGTTGTAAGTGGCAACTTCCCTATATTTGTGGTCATGATTCCCCAAGAAAGTGGAATCAGAGCAGGTGGCTCATTAAATGAAAAATAACCTAGAAGACCTAGGCATCTCTATAAAATTTCCCATTGAAGAGAGCTGAGGCTTCTCATTCTAGAGAGGTGATCATTCGGGATGAAAGAATTTACTCAAGAGAAATTCAATGGAGGGGATTACTAAATTGTGTTTGAGGGGTTAACTGTTGAGACTGAACTAGTTGCAGCTTCTAAGCTGAAGTTCATATTGTTGAGAGCAGATTTTGATTACTGAGGTAATTGGACCAGTTAGGTGAAAGAGGTCTTCCAGTTGCATTCTCCACCCAATTCTCAACCAAGAATACCAGGAACAAGCTCGGGGGTCCTGAGGAAGCGTTGTCTGAGTGCTCTCCAGGTGTTTGGTTGGGAGAAACAACCTCCTTAAGCTGTTGTTGTCTTGTCATCAACAGGTTCTATTTTATTTGTTTATTGTCTTCAGTCAAAATATTTCTTAGTTTTCTACTATAGGCATGTTAATATTTTAGGGTTTATGAAGGAAGAATAGCTGAGTAATGTTGGATTCAATAAAACTATAGATTATGTTAGAAATAGAAATGATTATGTGAAAAGTGAAACAGATAGAATTAAAACTCCCAAGCTGTATTTTTCCACACCTGACTCAGGTAGTACTCTAGTACAGCCAGGGTTGCTTAGGAGAATGAAATGATTCTTTTATTTGAATGAGAATAGTAAATATATTTTACTTCATTTGTTTATGAATTTTACTAAATAACAGTACTAAATATTGTCTGTATTTATTTACTTCAGCTAAACTAAACAAAAAAATAGGTATGAAAGAGAATAGTAATAATATTATTATAAAAGTAATTCCAGTATTATTATTCTTATAAAATATAGATATTATGGTTTAGCATAAGTAAAGTAAGTATATTAGAATCTAAAACCATGTAAAAGGAATGTGTAAAACATTTTATAAACATTGAAATTCCAGACACTGTGTGTCTTTATCTAAGACCAAAGGATTCTTCTATAATCCTTTTGAAATTATAGAAAATACTGAAAGATAACATTATCCAAATTTTCAAGTATGCTACACTAAAACCCTAATTATTTCTTAACTAAGAACTAGAAACAAGACTATAAAAATTGTTTAAGAATTATTAAATAAACAGAGCTAGCATCAAACTAATAACTATAAGTAATATTATCATCCATTATCCTATTTTTAAACAGAGTTAAGAATGCTTTAAGTATAAACAAGGACATTATAAAACTGTAGGGTTATACAGTAATTTAACCCTTAAAAAGACGAGTTCCAGAATTAAATAACATCTCATAAATAGTGCTTTAAAATTCATTATAATACAAAGTATTAATGAAAACAATACATATGTAAATAATGAACAAAATAAACCAATAATTTTAACCATTCGTAAATATAAAATCCTTATTCAAGGATAGGCTTATAGCCTGTAGAGTCGAAGGGTCAAAACCCAAGCCTGCTCTTAAAACCGAATATACACATAAATTTTTTATATTAAACTATAAGAAGATACATTACTGACAGGAGAAGTAAAACCCAGGTCACTTTACAACCCAACTGTTTTCACAGTATTCTATTTACTAAGTTCAATGTAAAAAGAAAAACTGAATTAACACTAGAATGAGGTTGTTAAGAATCTCTGAGTTCAGAGCTAGGCTCTTTTTAAAACATAACCAAAAGCATTTACATTTCTTAAGCCATAAGGATAAAAATTCAAATCAAAACCACATTTACATCACGGGTTCAAGAGCTTGTGTTACCCAACAAATTATCATGACGGTTTTAAATAAAACTTGGACATACGTTAAACAAACTAAAAATCATAACCAACAGAGAAGCGAAGCCGGGCATCCACCCACAGGAACTAATTCAAACAACCCAAACTGCATGCAAGGAGAACCCTTGATGGAATTTGTATGGGGTTTATTAAGACTTATAACCGTTATGTTCTAGCATAGAATCAGTATTTACTTATGTTTTAAGTCTGTGAACAACGTTTATGATGTAGTTGTTTATATTGGATTTGAATATGGAAATAGTAATAACATGCTCAGTGGCAATATGAAATCTTCCAGAGTTGGAAATATAAGTTTTAGAGTTGGGTTTATCTTAGTAAACTTTGTTTTAACTTTGCATCTAAGTTTGAACAATAATTGGAAAACTAGTTATCTTAAATAATCTAGATTTTTAAGCTAAGATAAACTCTGTTAGAAAATTACACAGTTATAGAGAAGACTAAATTTAAAATATGAATAATAGAAATAATAATACTAAAACAATAGAGACTATATTTTTCCTAAGTTTTAGATGCAAACAATTCATACTTTTGAGGTTTTGTGAACATATGGAAAACCTAGCCAAGAAAACCTATACTATACAGAATTTCATTCAAGATTATAAACCCTTCCTTTAATAAAAATCTATAAGAACTGTAAAGAATATATAACCTCATACCTACAATTTGAAGCTAATGTAATGGCTAAAATCATGTACACTGAAGACCAAAGATTTAATAAGAACATAAACAATTCTGACCTCATATATGACTACTGAATAACTTGGGAACTACCATGCTCCACCCAACCATGACCCAGAATTGTTCCTGGTTTCAATTTGGATCCCCCTGAACTGGTTCCAACATGCAAGTAGCTTAGAGATCCTAAAGGTAAGGCTTCACTATCTGGGATAAGTGGTTTTGTACCTATTTGATTTTCCTCTTAGGGAAAGTTTCTCTCCAAGAACTCTCTTGAGAATAATAATCAGGTAGAATAGATGGAAAATCAAGAGATCCCCAAGCCTCTCTTTGGCATGGTTCTTTATAGACAATCTTTAGGAAAAGAGACAGTTAAATCAAGAATCATTTGTTTTCTTGAAATAATATTTTATTTAATTTATGTGGAGTTAATCTTTATTTATTTTAACTTTGAAACTCTTTGACTTGTTCCTATTTGACTCTTTAAGGTATTTAAATATCTAATTTAATTATTGTAATAAATAATAATACATAGATCCTCCTATTACTATTTATAGTTACTATTATTATTTCATAGGCCTACTCTTATATATCTATATAATGTTGTTAACATTTTTACTTTGGGTATCATATAGCATGATCCCAAATCACATGATAGTTTTATTTTTAGCCTATAGTCACTTCTTTATTAAGGCCTTCATGTATGGCTTAGTTCAACTAGGTTAGGAATCTCTAAACCTCCTTGCATGTTGGATTACATCATATAACGTGGTAGTTCTTTAGTACTTGATGAGACACATAAATTTGAAATTTCATTTAATCACTTAAAAATAAGTAAGATGCGATCGATGTTTTATCCGAGTCGTTTTCACTCAACATATTGATTTTTTAGTAACTCCTAGAGTTTGTTCAGAGCCCATACTGAACGCTAAGAAACATGGAGTTACAACTTAGTGCAATTCTAGAGCTCGTCGCTCAACACTAATGCTAGCATGTATTTGTAGGATACACCTAGGGATAAAATTGTCGAGGATTCGATGTTCCAGAGATTATGGTTAACATCAATTTGGAATTCTCTAGGGATTATGCCCAACACTTCCAATTCTTATCTTTTCATGTGATTCATAGCTTCATGCTTAACACAAATGTTTCATAACTCACGTGCTCCAGAGATTCTTGCTCAACACAAAAATCAAATACTCATGTTCTCAAGAGCTTCTTGCTCACCAAAATCATCAAATACTCATGTGCTCCAGAGCTTCTCGCTCAACACAAACATCAAATATTCATGTGTTCCAGAGCTTCTTGCTCAACACAAACATCAAATACTCATGTGCCTTAGAGCTCGCGCTCAACACAAGGATCTCATCAATTATGTGCTTCAAGGTCCACGCCCAACATATGAAATCATATACATAAAACATATGCATATGTCTTACTCTCAATATATATAAAAAACATCATTCTCATGTGCAGTGGGGTCTTATTCTGAATACAAAAAATAAAACATCAAAGCAACATCACATGCAATGGGACTTATTCCCATAAGTGTCAGGTCAAAAATTAAGGATATTACATAAATTTTCGTTTATTAATCGTTTTTATTATGAAAGCAGACTACGTTCACTAACGGGTATAAAATAAAATTGTTTCCATGTAACACTAGGTACAAGCATAGGGCCAAGAGTGAAATCCATGCGAGTTTCTAAGATAAGTTCCTCCTTTTGATTACAAGCTGTTGAATCCCCAACTCTGTATGTGGCTGATGAGTGTGTCTAAGGCTTGCAACACACGAAGAAAACCCAACCAAAGGCTTCAAACAATCCCATGCAGGTATCATTCTATCCTCGAGCTGTTTGGGATGGTAATCTCCCACGGATACTTTTGTAGCCTCCGCTGGCTTATGATCGGATTTTATCCATAGAGGATCTGTTTCCCAATTCAGGAAACAAGGAAAATGATATAAAGAACATGAAAACTTAAACCTAACTAGGATAGGGAACCTGATCTAGATCTAAACTACTCTAAAAAGGATACTAGGTTGATCTACACATAAACCATATGTATAAGCAGACAAGTACTTTTCATTCAATCAACAAAAATGTAAATCATATTAGAAGCTTATCAGTTAATTCACAGCTAATTAATGAAAATCAATTAGTTAGTGACTTAAGATTCTGTCATTCTTAATTAACCTGCATAGCACATGTAAGTTGAAAAACAAACATATTATGCTGCTAAATATTTTTCTTCAATTATTCACAGAAATAGATAAAGACAGTTCATAAAATAGATTGTATGAAACTTTATCAATCCATAAATAAACAATAGACATAAATATGAGTTAAATAAACACATTTAATAATTGTAAATAATCAATAACATTATATGTCCATTTGAAACAAAGAATATTGAAATATGTTTGAATAAATTCATTTAGACAAAGACAAGAGATCAGAAATGATAGTACTATATTGATTTGAAGTCCAGTGAAAAATTACATAAACCATATGAAAAACCATGGGTGTTCTCTCAATCTCCTATATCAGTCTTCCTTCTTTCAAAAGTCCAAAAAAAACCTCCCTAATACATTTGAGATCTTTCTCTCCACCACAAATGGTTGTCTGATCAACTGATCTACATCGTGAATGTTGACATGGTCAAGTTTCTTTATCGTCTCCTCTCTTTCATCCCCTCGCTGCTCCACTTTCTCAACCATCAATCCAAGCGGACAGGATTTTTCAATAAGTGCCATTGTGAGAAAGTACGAATCATCCATAATGTTGTCAACTGCATACCATATTTTGCTCAAAATGGCATGTGCTTTCTTTATAGCTTCAGCTATTGTCTCATCTAGATATTCCCTTGCTCTCAAGATAACCCTAATCCTCTTAATCTATAAGTTAGTGAGAAAAGTGACATTATCTGGCTTATCTTTCATGTATCTTTTCCAGTCTACCACTTCATTATAATCCTTCAAGGCTTGTTGTCTCTTCTCAACTAGGTCTTCCAGAACAACAGACATCTTGTCAAAAACCATGTGAGTTTCAAATATATTATCTAGAGTTTTAAATAACCCATAGACCAAATCATGATGTTCCCTATTGGTTTGAATGGCAAGCTCTTTAAATTCTTCCTGGGAAAACTTGGAAAATGAAGATGAAGCTACACTTGCAGTTTCATCTTCACAATGTGTTTCTAATAATGCAACCTTTTGAACCGAAGTGGTATTAACAATCTTTTCTCTTTGTAGTTATTCATTGAGAGAGACATTTTTCTCTTGAAGTTCATCACACTTATTCTCATGTTTCCTGTTAAGTTGTTTCAGCTCCTCCTTTAGACTCACAATTTCTACTTTATGTTTGTCAAATTCTAGGTTAAAAGCGTTGACAACATCAAAATTGGCACCTATAAAAGCACCTAAAATAGATGCAGCATTTTCCTGTGGGTCACTTGATATCGGGGTTTACACAACCTCATTTGTAACATATATGTCCATATCACTTTGATCCTGTTCCTCTTCTTTCCCTTGTTCACCACTAATCTATCATCTTTACTGTACCGATATTCTCCTAGGGATATGACAAAATCTTTATTGACCTCATCCCTTATTTCATAAATGGGGGATATACTAATGCCTATGGATAACAAAGAAGAGGTTTGAGTTGTGGTGTGAAGGGTATGGTCATAGTAATAGGGGAAATGGATGGAGAAGAGGTAACATTTTGAGCAATATTTATTTCAGGGGCTGAAGAAAGTTCAGGAATAGAAGTTTCAATAGATGAAACTTGCAAAGAAGTAGCCTTTAGTGATGATGGTGAAACTGCTAAAGTTTTCTCACGCATAGGGGATTATACTGAGTTGAATGAAGGAATATGCAATGGGATTTTTAAAACTGGTGGTGTTGTAGATGAAGGAAAGGGCATATTCACATAAACAAGTGTAATATATTCAGGAAGACTAGTGGCATGTTGATAAAGATGGGTCATAAAAGGTGTCATAGTAGAACTATCAGATAATGAAGATTAAGCTATAATTGATGAGAGAAGTAATGCAGAATAGGATGGGCCAAACTGGGAAGAAGGATGTGGTTGTGGAAGAGATGATGAAGCTTTCCCATTTCTATCATTAAGAAAAGTAGTAAGATTCTGTAAATCATTACCATTCCCAGTTTCAGTGGTAACAAGAATAGGAGAAATCAACTCATCCTCTTCCTCTGAATGAGTCAAGTCTATAGTAGAAACAGGGATGGAGATTTCTAACTTTTTGGAAGGATACTCCTAACCCTTAGTTTGTTCATATTGAGTCTTTTCATCCACAATAGTCACTTGAGAAGCTTCAGCTGGATGAGAGGTTGCAACTTCCTGAGTGTCTAGTGCTGAAGTCATTTTTCTCAGTCTCTGTTTGATCTGTTCTGATGTGTGCAAATAGGCCTTAACTTGCTACTCCACAGATGTCTGGGGAACTTATTCCATGGGATATTTTCCTTTACCTATGTCTAAAATGGTTCCAATGGATACATTTGTGGAGGCTAGAGCCTCCTTTTCCGTAGCTTTAGCTTCCCTTTCTTCCCTGTCTTTTATTACCTTTTCCTCACTATATAACTCTATAGACCTGTAATGTCAGACTCTGTCTCTGATTTCCTTTTGGTATTTAAATATATGACTTTGTTCTTCCTTGAATTTATCTCTTTCCAATACTTCCAAAAAATTATCAACTCCCTAGTAAATGAAGTCATCTGGAGTTTCTTCATGAGCATATCCTGTTTTAAAATGGTTTTGCTTGAGGTGGAGATCAACAATCCCCATTCGATCATGCTTCCTTTTACTAGCAAAGCCAAGCTTGAGTGACACTATGTGGTCAATAAGCTCTAATTCCCAATCAGAAGTAGGTGTTCTTAAAGAACCAAGGGTTATAGGAAACTTGGGCCAAACCTTTCTCTTAGGTGCAGCACATTTTTTGTAAATCCCTTCTGTGACTGTTTGAAATGAAATCTCCTCAAGGACTAACCTGTCTGGTACGACCTTAGGAAACATGTGGGTAGCATTGCTACCAAAAACCATGATATAGGTGAATGATTCACCGACATACCAATCTCCCATATTGGCTATGAGGGCTTTAGCTTTAGGTGAGAATGCAGGAGCTTCCTTGTTAAAAATCAAGAAATAGACCCGACCGAGGAAACTCTAACATATCTCATAAAAACTGGTTACATAATTTGTATCCCATAGCTCAGAATGATAAGTATGCATAGGTGGGGCTGGTAATACCCAACTCCATCCCATATTGGGGAAGTGGAATTCAACACAAAAGATATCCACAATGAAGGTAGAAAGATAAAAGTTGGGATTCTTCTTACCAGTATCTTTCTGGAACTCTTGTATGACGTTTTTGAGTTCAAGTGACAGGATTGAAGCCCAAGGGAAGTACTCACCCATAGTTAGGACATGGTGAGCAATGGGGGCCCATTATTTCTTAAAGTAAGAACAACTGGGGAGACCATAAAGCCTGCATAACTTGGCTATAAGTAGGGAATAATGTTCCTTGAACCATTTAATGGGGTAAAGGTCGTATTTCCTCTAGGACAACTTGCACAGTTCAGCCATCTAGGATTTCAGCATTTGGTTGAAACTAAAGATCGACTTAGTAGCATTAACAAAGTCTGGATCAACGAGCTGTGTAAAAGGTTTAAGGGCGTAAATTCTCACAAAATTTTCAGAGAAAAAATTGACCACTTGTGTTCCAATACTAGTGTTGAAGGAACTTTCTTTTAGGTTAGCATGGTCTATAATCCATCTAACTGCATCATTGTAAGGGAGGATGCCCAGTCGTGCAACAATCATGTGAAGGCCATAAACCTTGATCCTCTCATAAATGAGTTGATTACCCTTGAAGTTTGAGAGATCATTGTTATCAAATATGGAATACACTTGGGACCAGTCCAATTAGTAAGTTTCAGACACTCTCCCACTCGTATCGAAGAAGACACCAAAATTGGGGTCTTTGGTAAACATGTCTTTCTGGAGGTTTTTGCTCCTGGTAATTCATGTTGTTTTGGATGTCGGCATATCCTATTTGAATGTTGGTACTAGTAATTAAATTGAAATATACACGAAGCATAGTAAGAAATTCAAATTGTGAGAAAGTGACTTGATAAGCAACCTAAAACTGTAGCGAACACTATCGAAATTGCTTGGTAAAATATAGATGTAAATTCACGCAAGAGAGAAAATTACAATTCTTAAAATAGTGAAAAATTGTAAATAAGACCACCATATTTATAATTCATGGGTAATAATATAGACCGCAGCATTAGGGTGAAAAGAGCGGTCGGGATAAAGCTTTGCAGGATGCGGGGCCAAACATGAAATTCGACAATTTTATTAGTCATTCTGTAACCCGCATTCCACATTTTGCGGGATGCGGGATGAAAAATCGCAAAAGAAAGTAATATTTATTCAATCATCTCCATGCCCCACTTGTCGCATTTGGCAGGATCCGGGTTGCGGGATCATGCAAACCAAACGATAACAAATGTCAATTTTGCAACCTGCATTCTGCAAAATGTGGGATGCAGATTGCAGCTCAATAAAAGCATATCTAAATACCTCCCACATCCTTCATTCTACATTTGTGGGATGCAGGTAGCGGAAAGAGAAAAAATCAAAATATCCAACTAAAATACCCCGTACTCCACAACTTGTGGGTTGCGGGAAATCCAAACACTTCAAAACAAATAGTCTTTCTACAACTTAAAACAAACAAATAAGGCATGATTGTTCTATGAAATTTGGTTAAGTTTGGGAACCCCATAAGTCGATAAAAAATGTAATACAAGCCTACTAGGTCATGAAGGATCTTACCAAGTTACCTTTGTATGTGTGATTGGGCTCCCGTGTCAAAATAACATGGGATCTGTTGTACCTACAACAAATGGTGATTTTTTGGAAGAACCAGTTATCTCTGCAAAACAATAACCTTTTACTATCAAACCTGTCAGTACACAAACAATTAACTATCAAGAAATGTTAATATATGAATGTAACCAACCAAGAAGTATCAAAATTCTTAATGCATTCCCATCCGTGGTCATTTTTAAAAGTTGTAACTCTGATTCAGATGTCATCAGAGGATCGGGATCATTTGAACTCACGCTAACATAGGCATGCAGTTTAAAGTTGAACTGGGGGTCAGATTTTTATCAATTTTTGGTTTTCACACAGACGCCACTGGAACCACTATTTTTTTTTAAAGAAATGACAAGAAAGATTGCATTAACACAGGACCACTGCCCCATGTCCTAGTGATTGGTGCCATTCACAAACCTAACATGGATACTGAACAAGCTAGCTCGGTAAGGAGACCTCTTGTCTTCCAAATATATGGTCAAAAGCAATTATCATGGCTTGGGAACCACCTGAAAATAGTTACAGTACAAAACCAAGCCCATGATCACAGTGAGGATGGTCCTAGATAGGACCCCCTTGTCCTAATGCACGATGCTCTCTTGTTTGGGGATAGCTGGGTTTTATTTTGTACATGAATTACAAGACACTGCCATGACTTGGTGTCCATATGTAGGCATTGTTACTCATTGATGCTCTACAGATTATGAATGAGTCAACCTGTGATAGGATCTCCCATCTTCTAGAGAACTTAAATCCATCTCCCCATATTAAATGGAAAATATGCCATTCCACTAAGCACCTATGAACCTAATAAGCTGGCTCGTGATGAGACCCCTCATCTTGTAATCCACATGATAAAAGATATGGCCATAATTAAATCCCAAAGAATAAGACTGACCAGGCTATGAATATTTGCCACAGTGCTCTAATGAGACCTCATATAGCATGAATCTTTTCCTCCGCAACTGTCATCATCAGAGTAGCGCATGTAGAATATATTAACCTGGATGAGAGGGAATTAATACAAAATTCTACAAATATGGTTATCATTCAGATATAATATATCCTGATATGAGTTAGAAAAGATAGAGACTGACAAGCCCGTTTCAGTTGAGAGAATTGAATACTGAGTAAAACTGATTGCTAATTATTGCCAAGTATGCATGTTAGGATTATTATTCCTCCCTTGTCCAATTTGGTCATATGTCTAAATTAGGAGTCATGTCTAAATTGGGAGTCCATCCAGTCTATTTATAGTCATTGACACCATTGGGTCCATTTGGCCTAATTGGGGCACATGGTTCAGTTACTAAAGTGCTGGGAACACTAATTGAGGCTCACTCCCACTGATTGCACTTGATTGCATCAGTTTAGGAGCCTCCTATACTAATCCCTACAATTTAGGAGCCACTGGGAGTGCCGAAACCAACCAAGGTCAGTTCAGTTTAGTTGATGACTAGTTAATCTGAGTTAGGATTCAGTTACATTCAGTTCTAGTCCTCTACATTCAGTTAGCACTAGGTTTGCATGTATTCACTAAGGAGGGGTTCATTTCTTACCTACCATAGTCAGTTAGCCTTAGTCAACACTGAATGTAACACTTGAGTTGTGTTTTAGACAAGGTCAGTTAACTATTGAGTCCTTCGACAGTGATTTAGACAAGGTCTTAGTTACCAACAGTCAAGTAGAGTCTAATCAATTTTTGAATTTCCTCATGTGGATTTGAATTGCATGTGTCTATTTAAGCCATTGTACTTCATTGTAAGTATTATCTAATTACTCTTTGATTAATGAAAAGCATTCACAGCTGCAAGCCATTTTTGCACTGTTTCATTCTTCAATAACTGAGTAAATTGTGTGATCTATCATGTGAGTTGTGTGTTTGTCCATAGATATATGTGCTCAATTTAATATGGTATCAGAGCCTTAGAGGACAAGGCACTTCTCCTCCTCATATCTTCTATTGGATCATTTTTTTACGAAAATTGCTCCTTCCAGCACTGCACCAGAAGCGGAGAATTTACCACTTAATACCCAAAGCAAAGGAATTGTTGATAAAGCTTGCTTGATTAACTAAGTTGGCTATGAAGAGAATTCCAAAAGTGCAGGCTGTCCGACCTTATGGTGCCCTTTTTTTGTTTTGCAGGTAGAACTTTGAAATGAATTCATCAGTTCCTCTTCTCACCCGATCCTCAGACTATCATGAATGGAAGGTGAAGATGATTATATTTATGAAGAGACAAAAAATATTTTGGATATCTGATGGATTCAGTAGAAATTATTTTGAGAGTGAAAATGACTGGCTAAATGCAAAGGATGCAGCTTTTGAAATAATGAAACTGGCTCTTTCTCCTACCCTGCACTACCTCAGTAGATCTATTAAAGATCCACAGGAACTCTAGACAATAATGGATAGAACCTTTGGAATGATTTATGAGGATCATAATATCACTTTGGAGAGCACATCCAGCACCATAAGCATCCTTTATCCAAAAATCTCGGCCTCCACTCTCTCTGATGAAGTTCTTCAAGATGAAGAAGGAGCATAAACTTCTACACAATCAATTCGAATTGAAGACAGTCTCCATGCAGTGACTCCTTCTCCTGATGCTCCAGAAGTTCATGAGATATCTGATATCTCATATTCTCGTATTGATGAAATAGAAGAAGACATTCAAATATCTAATATTGAATAAAAATACTGCTGCACTTCCATGCAAACATTCACCGGTGATTTTCCTTTGAATTCTGTGCAAAATTTACCAGTAATTGCTTCTGAAAGTGAAGAGAAATTTGATTTTTCTCCTTCTAATGTTGCTTCTAGTGTGAAAATATGTGATACCTTGGATATTCTGGAAGAAATATCATATTACCAAATTGATCCATTCGCTCCGTGTGATCTAAATTTTCCAGCAAATTCCTGCAGGATTGCATGCACCAAAATTCAGAATTTTGAAGAAGAAGAAAGTTGTGCATCCACCGTCTTGGTTAACCATTTATTTGAATCTGATATTAACATTATTGGATATGATATGATATTATTTAGATCTTATCTGATATTTCTTGGTTTAATATATCAAATTGATAATATTTCAATACCGCTTGTAGCTGTTCTCATCAACAGTGTGAGGAAACAAGCCTCCACAAGTCTCCTACAAAACTGCTGCTGGGGATTTGATTCCATTTCACAATTTTGGATATGTTTTGAACCTGTTTATATCTGATTTAATTTCTGATATGATATTATTTGGTTCATATTTTAAAATTTAAAAGATTTCATTCATGCTTGTAGCTGCTCTCACCAATTTCGGTGTTAAAAATCAAGTACCACACTTTCTCTTCAAAACTGTTGTTGGGGATTTGGTGTTAGTTTCCTCATATGAGGTTGCTGATATTTTATTATGTGATTCATTAGCTATTTCAGAAGCTATATCATACTATGGATCTCAATAATTTTCTCTCAATAGTCCCAGTGCTTCTCTACCATTGATCACATGCTCATCTCCTCATAGAACTAGTAAAGAGGAATATTTCCTGCATCCGCCTAAACACTTGCTCCTAACACTTGGGGCTGTTCATACCACTCATGGTTTTCTATTCATGGCTGAAACATATCAGTTTCTTGAGTGTTCCTCATATTTTTTGAATCCTCAAGAACCTTTTCTCACTTATCAGTTGACTTCAGTTGCTCTACATGGGTCCAGTCTTCATCCAGCAGCTGTCTATATTTCTGATTTAGTTGAGCATATCATTCTTCTTCCAAAGAGGAAGATTCCTCCAGAAATAATTATGGATATTTTCACATGCTAGGTTCTAGGGTACCTATGCATAGAAGAACCAGATTGATCCTGATTCTACCTACTTAACTAGAGGGGGGGTTTTCTCCCATGTGTCTTTTCCCCAGCACCTTGTTTTTGAGCAGTTACTTTACTTTACTTGATGTAATGGGTGACCTATGGTCTTAGTTACCGGGGCCCACAAATTGTCTGAGTTAGAATTCAGGGAGGGTGTTAGGATTATTAATCCTCCCTTGTCCAATTTGGTCATATTTCTAAATCGAGAGTCATGTCTAAATCGGGAGTCCATCTAGTCTATTTATAGTCATTGACACCACTGGGTCGACTTGGCCTACTTGGGGCACATGTTTCAGTTACTAAAGTGTGGGGAACACTAATTGAGGCTCGCTACCACTGATTTCACTTGATTGCATTAGTTTAGGAGCCTCCTAGACCAATCCCTATAATTTAGGAGCCACTAGGAGTGCTGAAACCAACCAAGGTCAGTTCAGTTCAGTTGATGACTAGTTAAGCTGAGTTAGGAGTCAGTTACATTCAGTTCTAGTCCTCTACATTCAGTTAGCATTAGGTTTGCATGGCTGCACTAAGGAGGGGAAAATTTCTCACCTACCATAGTTAGTTAGCCTCAATTAACACTGAATGTAACACTTGAGTTGTGTTTTAGAACTTCGATGAACTTCGATTATGGTTTAGACAAGGTCAGTTAACTATTGAGTCCTCTGATAGTGATTTAGACAAGGTCTTATTTACCTACAGTCACGTAGAGTCTAATCATTTTAAATTTCCTCATGTGGATTCGAATTGCATGTGCCTATTTAAGCCATTTTACTTCATTGTAATTATTATCTAATTACTATTTGATTAATGAAAAGCATTCACAGCTGCAAGCCATTTTTTCACTGTTTCATTCTTAAATAACTGAGTAAATTATGTGATCTATCATGTGAGTTGTGTGTTTGTCCACAGATCTATGTGCTCAATTTAATAGTGCAGGGGTTACCAAAAGCTACAAATGTCAAGCAAACATTCAGAAAATAAAAGGAAAATAACACACCAAACCTATATATAGGGTTGAACCAACCTTTTAAAAAAAAAATAGCTTCTTGAGCAGAAAAAACATTCACTGGATAGGTGTCAACAACCCTTTCCAGTGTTTGTAGTCGAACCATACTAGGACCAATCTTTTCTGTAACAATGAATGGTCCTAGCCAAAGTCATTGAAACTTGGTGTACTCTTTGTTTTCCTTGTGTTGTTTGTCCCATATCAACCCTAAATCTCCCACTGAGAAGTCTCTGTTTGATGAAGACCTCTCGTCAAACCATTTCTTAACCAACTGTTGATATTGGTAGAATTATTCTTGGCTTTGTCTCTATCCACTTCTAACTTGAGCATAGAATCAATCCTCTGCTATAATGGGGAAGAGTCATTCTCTTGGATGGATTGGGCCAATTGCAATGAAGGAATGGTGAGATTAGCTGGCAAGACAACTTCCTTGCCATAAACAAGGCAATAAGGGGAGTTACCGAGGGCTGCCTTTGGGGTGATTTGATCTACCCAAAGAGCATAGTAAATTTGGGTGTGCCATTCTATATGGTGTGAAGCCACTGTCTTCTTCAAAATTATTATCAAGTTTTCGTTTGAGGATTCTATAAGCCCATTGCCCTGAGGGTAGTAATTAGCAGAAAAATTAAGCTTAATCCCCTTTTCAAGGGTGTAGCTGGTCAATTCAATGGATTGGAAATGTGAGGCATTATAAAAAACAAGATACTGGGGGGTGTCGAACCTAGTGATTATTTGATTTTCAAGGAAGGAAACTACCTGGTTCGTGTTACACAGCCTTAAAGGTACTTCTTCTACCCACCTCGTAAAATAGTCAGTGGTTGTCAATATGTATTTATGTTGTAATGAGGATATGGGGTTGATGGGTCCGACGAAATCCAATCGCCACGTTGAAATGGGAATTGAACTGCTACAGGCTGCAAGGGAAAGGCACGTTTCTTGATTTTGCCAACGCACTTCTGGAAAGGCTCATATTTTTTGACAAATGAATGGGCATCTCTAAATAGGGTAGGCCAATAGTATCCTGCCCTGATGATTTTATGAGCCATTTTATCACTTGAGAAATGTCCACCTGCAGGCCCTGCATGAAATTGAAATAGGAAGTCATCAGTCTGATCCTTTTCCAAGAATCTAAGAAACACTCCATCATAATTCTTCCTAAACAGAACGTTATCAATGAGTTGATAAGGGGCTGATTTCAACCTTAGTGCTCTACGTGATCTAGGGTTTCAGGAGAAAACCTTCCACGCATCTAAGAAACACTCCATCATAATTCTTCCTAAACAAAACATTATCAATGAGTTGATAAGGGGCTGATTTCAGCCTTAGTGCTCTACGTTTTTTGGGATCTAGGGTTTCAGGAGAAAACCCATTATGAAGAAATAATTTGATGTGATCATACCATTCAGATGTCACAGTTTCAAGTGCATTAACAAAACCTAAAGGAGAAGCCTCTTCCTGTTCCCAATCAGTTTGTTGATTTTCAAGGTCATTTGACTGGGTAGTGAGCTGACACAAACCTTGTCCTCTAAAAATATTCATAGAATTGATATCCATATCATATTCTTGAAGGGCGGTCATCCAGTGAGGTCTCTTTTCTCCCAAATCCTTTTGGATGAGGACATTGCAAATGGACGCATAAGGGACAATCACCTTAGTCCTTGACTTCAAGAGATAAGGCCTAAAATGTTTTATTGATTTATATACTATGTAGGCATGTTTGTCAACCTGCGAGTAATTGAGTTCAGCCCCTTTTAATGTTGAACTCATGAAAGAAATGGGGATTTCGATGTCTTCATGATTTTTCTGCGTGAGGACAGCTACATAAGAAAAGTCAGTAGCAAAAGTATACAATATAAAATATTTACTGAAATATGCGGACATCAGAGCAGGTGCTTCTACTATGGTTTTCTAAATTTCAGTAAATGCATCCTTTTGTTCATCAGAACAGTTAAATGGTACATCCTTCTTAACTAGGAATTGTAGGGGTTTCATAACTTGAGCAAAATTTGGAACAAATCTACGAACAAAATTAATCTTACCCAAAAATGAGTACATTTCCTTACGAGAGTTAGGGAGACCAATCTTGGAGATTGATTCAACACGTTCTAGATCAAATATCATACCTTCCTTCGAAACTACGAAACCCAACAACTTACCTTCTTTTACTACAAATATTGACTTCTTGGGATTGAGGGAGATGCCAAATTTCATGCACCTTTTGAATACCTATTTTAAAGTAGACAAATGATCCTACTATTTTTTAGAGTAAATGGTAACATCATGTAGGTACACAATGAAAAAATTGTGGATCAAGCCCCTGAAAGCTATGTCCATAGCTCTCTGGAAAGTTGCTGCTGTGTTTATTAGTCCAAATGGAATTTTTCTATATGTGAATTTTCCCCAAGGGGTTCGGACAGCACGTTTGAGTTGATCGTTGGGTGAAACAAGGACTTGGTTGTAGCCAGAAAAACCATCTAGCAGTGAAAACATCTTTGATCCAGATACTTTCTGTAGGATCTCCTCCATTGGAGGAATAGGATAGTTGTCTTTCTTAGAGGCTCAATTGAGATTCCCGAAGTCTACACAGAGTGTGATTTCCTCATTATTCTTATGAACAAGAACCAAATTAGCTATCCACTCTATGTTCCTAATGAGAAATATGATCCTGGCCGAGAGCAATTTGTCTAGTTCTTTCTTGACAGAAGGTTCCAGACTGGGGTGCATTTTCCTCAATTTTTGCTGATAGGTATTTACCTCAGGTTTGATGGGGATGTTATGATGGATGAAGGTAGTATCAAAAGTCCTAAGTTCATCATATGTTTGGGAGAAAATGTCCTTAAATCCCCTGGACAGTTCGACAAAACTTCTTCTTTTGTCACGGGAACAATGTATTCAAAGATTGATGAATCGAGGCTCGTGTTTTGTTCCCAAGTTGACAGGAGTGTGATTCAAGGTTGAGCTTTGAATCTTGCAATTGATGGTCTATCTGAATTTATCTTGTAAATCATAAAACTTCTCCAAAATGATGACAGACTTAGGGATGATGTTGGAAGGATCAGATAGAGACTTGTCATGATCATCTTCATCGATAACCATACCTTCGAAGGTATTTTGGGCTGACAGGAAGTCAAGTATTTGATGGCCATCATCAAACACTTTCCAACTTGTGACATTGTCAGGTATTGAGGGTTTGTACATCAATTTGATAGAGAAGGTTTATGGGGACAAGCCTTTGGGTGGGATTAGTCTAGATGCAATACTGGCTAAGAGATCTGCATCAAAGTTCTGTGATTTAGGAGCAGATTTAATATTAAATGCTGAGAAATAATTATTCATATCCCTGATTAATATTTGGTAATTAAATAGACATGAAGATAGACAATGTATCTAATTTTGTACCTGTTTCAAAATTATTTCGAGGTCTCCTACGTATTCAATTGCATTTTCTCCCATATCTATAGCTTTCTTGAGTCCTAGGACTAATGCCTCGTACTTAGCCATGTTATTGTACATTCAAATTCCAACCTTCATGAAATCACTATTTTGATCCCTTTAGGATCAATAAGTATACATCCTGTGCCTGCTCCCTCTTTCGATATGGAGCCAGCAAAAAACAAAGTCCAAACTATAGCATCAATCTTGAAATTGGTATTTACATTATATACATTATGAATAACAATGCTAGAGAATGGGATAGATGTAGGATGAGTTATCTGAGAGTGTTTCTGCTCATTCTCCATTCATGTGACATCAGCAGGAAAGTCTCCAAAGAAAGTATCAAATGTGAAATGTTCAATTTGAATGTTAAAGAAGGAGACAGATTCGTTGGAAGCATTGAGATCAATTACAATTTGTTTCATGAATGGTTCCCATTCAACTTTGATCTTGTTAGGTTTCCCATTAAGAGGCAACCAAAAGTGGCACCAATCAGTAGCAAAGTAACCTTTGAGTTTCTCTAACCAATCTCGACTCAGCCACATACCATAAGTCTCTGAAATATCTGCAATCACAATATCGATAGTTTGATGAATCCGAGGATCTATCGATAATCTGAGAAGAACATTCCTTAGCCTCCCTATGACTTTAACCTTAGATCTATATAATTGCACAATTTGAATAGGACATGTTTCCCAGGTGGCATTGAGTTTCTTAGACACATAAAGGGGCATAACATTGGATGAAGCACCTAAGTCTACCATACAGGTATGCACGTTCCTGTTAAA
This sequence comes from Pseudotsuga menziesii, assembly GCA_001517045.1. Classification (NCBI taxonomy): domain Eukaryota; kingdom Viridiplantae; phylum Streptophyta; class Pinopsida; order Pinales; family Pinaceae; genus Pseudotsuga; species Pseudotsuga menziesii. The sequence goes on along the minus strand of LPNX011144822.1, from coordinate 456,197 downwards.
GATTTAAAAGGTAAGTAAGAAGGGGGGAGTTCCCTTTCTTCTAGGTTTTGGATGGTTTGGTCAGGGAGAAGAATCAAATTATTATTTTGATCTTCTCGAGGTTGATTTATGATCATGCTTTTGGGTAAGGAATCCCTCATAGATGGGATTTTGAGAAGATCAAATAAAGATATGTTTGCTTTGACTCTTTTAAGGTCCTTGGCCAAGTTGTATTCTGGTTCAGGAATGAGGGTGTCCTTCTAAGATTGAGTCTTACCTTTCCTAGGGGTATGTGTTGGAGGTGATGATTCCTGGGGAGGTGGCCCTTTAGACCTGTATTGTGTGTGTGTTGTAAGTTAAAAACTATGTCAGTTTCTTCTTATTCTTCTTCTTCCAAAAAAAAGCTCATAGAGATGACCTACCGGTCATCTTCCTCTTCCTCTTGGGGAGGTTGTGAATCTTGAGAAGACTTAGGGATGTTTGGTGTTCCTGCAGCTAAGGCTTTCAAGACAGAAAAAATCTTTTCTGAGGTGAAACCCTCACTGGGATTTGGAGGTGGTGGATTCTGAGGAGGTTGATTTGGCCTCCTAAAAGGTGGCCTATTGAATTTGCTATTGTTTGATTGATTTGTATTGCTTTTCTTCTTAAGATCTACCATCTCATTAGACATTCTTTGAAGTAGCTTCTTCACTTCACTCATATTGAATGGATCTTGACTGGTAGCAGCAGGTTTAGGGCAACTGTCACTTTTCCTGTGTGAGATAAACGCTTGTTCAAATGTGGTGTTAGGGTTGTCTTGAGACAAAACATGTCCCTTTCGACTTGTATGGTTTCAGAGAATGGGCCTTGCAAGGACTCTTTGCAAGCCCTTTTGACCCACATGGCTATTTGGTTCGAGAGACCATTAATATAGTATGCTACCAGTAATTCCTCAACGGGAAGTACTGTATTTGGTATCCTATTCTTTAAATATGAAAATCATTGATTGTAATATTTGACTCTTCCTTTACCCTTAGTCTTCATGGAAGAGAGCTCTATGACTAACTCCTCTGGGGTCTTGTCATCCCCAAAATTTTGAGTGAAGAGTTTAGAAAACACATCCCATGAAGGGATGGAGCTAGCTTCTAAGGAAAAGTACCATGTAGAAGCCTTTCCCTCAAACATGTAAGGGAACAGTCTGCAAAACACGTCTTCATGTATGATATTCCTAAGTCTAGTGGATAGCATGAAATATTTGATGTGGTCTTCCATGGGGATTTTGTCATCTGGATTAAATTTTGCAAGCCACTTCTCAGGGTTTTTAGGTAACCTATGCTGATCGCCTAAAACAAACACGGCATCCCCATCTAACAATGGCCTGCTATGATGTTCATCATCCATAGGGACATATTCTGCTGAGGTGTCCGAAGATTCAGAATCTGAATATTTTTCTGAAGAAGATGAAGAAGAGGGAGGAGATGGGGGTGGTCCTCCTATTCAGATGCTATGTTGAGGAGTCACTGAATCCTGAAAAATAGAACCTAGATCAAACCCAGTAGTGGATGGTTTCCTGGAAAGGTCGCGATGTCTCTCAGCATTTTGGTCACCTGGACTTGGTTTATCTTGATTATCGTTTTGGGGAAGATCTTGAGTAGGATGTTCTTCGGTGAATCACCTTCGAATCTCAACAACATTGTGGGAATTACCCTTCAAGAGTTGTTCAACTGTGATGGGTCCTAGGATGGATGATACGAGAACATATATGTCTAACTGAGTATTCTATTCTTTTCAAGGGGTAACATGGACAATATCTAATCCTTGTGTTATTTGTTCCCCTGATGTAGATGCATGGGTGTGACTATGGGTGATGATCGGATCTCTTGTTGGAGGAGGTGTATGAGTATTTTATTTAGGCATGATGTGTTGGCCCTCCTTCTAGCGCCATTTGTTGAAGTCCCAACTATGTATGTGGTTTATTAGGGTGTCTAAGGCTTGCAACACATGAAGAAAACGCAACCAAAGGATTCAAACAATCCTACATAGGTATTGTTCTATCGTCGAGCTGTTTGGGATGGTAATCTCCCACGGATACTTTTGTAGCCTCCGTTGGCTTATGATTGGATTTGATCCATAGAGGATCTATTTCCCAATTTAGGAAACAAGGAAGATGATATAAAGAATAGGAAAACTTAAACCTAACTAGGAAATGGAACCTAATCTAGATCTAAACTACTTTGAAAAGGATACTAGGTTGATCTGCAGGTAAACCAGATGTGGAAGAAGACAAGTTGTGATGTCCCTGATTTTGACCCCAGTTACATTAAAGGTACACGATGTATATATTGTAATTAATCATGGTGAGGAGCTAAAGGAAAAATCCCCACCATCGATTTGGTTGTGAATGTTCGGCAATCGAGATCGTTGTTGATGGTATATTGTGCTACCTGACACACTATAGTATTGGCATCATGTAAATATGCACATCAAATAAAATAAACCCACAGCCACCTACGACGGTGCAACATTAAATGAAAAGGGAATGATTTCCTAAGGTCAAAGGGGGGGGGGGGGGTTGTCTAACCCATGGGAGCCTTTGGGTAAAATCCATGTGTCACCACCCTATTTGATTTGCTCACCTTCCCTTATCTCATCCAACCACCTCTTTAGTGTTATGTCGATTGGCTGGGGCAGTTATTACTAGAAGTGGTGGGTGGTAGGGCTATCATTCTTTGCTACACGCTCACTCCACCAGCCATTTCTCCACCTTCACGTGGGTAAGATAACCATGACTATGCCACTCTCTTGGAGGTTGGGGTTTAATCTCATGCAGGGATGTTGGGGGGGGGGATTCGGATGTTCTTCCTCACAAAGAGATGAGTTAAGAGGGGGTGTGTTTTCTTATTTGGGGGTTCATTCTCCCTTCTCTAAGGATTTCTAGCCTGTGATTATGTTCTTCCTCCGACCAGTGCAGGGCATGGAGTTCCTGTTGTATTACTGGACTGTGTATCATCCCATCCATGATCGTTAACCATGACTGTAATTCACCTTGTCAAACATTTTATTTCCTGTTAATGCAGAGAGTCTGTGCTTACCCTCTCCATTGACGGCTATGTAAATGTGTCATGGCTCCACCATTGTTTCCCCACACTAACGGCTGAGTTTTCAGTGCGATTTGAGTTACTGGAGGTTGTGGTGGAGTCGTTTTGGCCATGATAGGGCCATGAATGACTCAAGAATTATCTTCCCCTATCTTCCCCTATCTAAGCTGTGAGTTTGTGTTTTCCCCTGTCAATGTTGGGAGTTTGGCTTCCTTCCCATTTGCAGACTATGTATTGTTGCCATCGTTGTTGTATTCCCCTGGTTTCAGGTTGCTTCTTGGTTGTTGAGGCTGCAGACATCTTTTGGGGATTGTTGCTGAGTTGTTTTGGCCACGCTAGGGCCAAGAACAACTCTGAAGCATTGGTTGACCTGAACTATGTTTCACCTTTTTTGGGGGGGGTTGTCACCCTGTTTTCTTTGCCTTCTTCACAGAGTTGTCAACTGTTTGTTTTACTACAATACGCAGTGGTTGTTCTTTGGACTGTTGAGAGTAGGATTATAGGCTAGGTATGATTGAGAAAACTAGTGTTTGGAGCCACTCAAACAGAGTTAGACTCCTGGATTTCTTCTCCATAGCCCTTGAAGAGTATTGGAAAATGAAGTCAAGTCTTGAGGGACTGTGAAGCAGAGAAAGGATTGATTCCTGGTGTCGGGTGTGTGGACTTCTTAAAAGTCAGTTTAAATCTAGTGTAGGAATTCTTATCTCTCCATTGAGGCCATCGGCTTAGTGTTTAGCCTTTCCTATCTCCTTGACGGCCTGATAAACCCTACTGTGTGGGCTTGGCTGATTTGTGTACCTTGGCTATGTGTAATCCTGCTTTGACCCTTATACCTTAAGGAATCATGCCCAACTTGGGGGTGGCAGTGTTGCTCAGAGATTTATGAGCACGCTGGCCTATGGTTGGGTGGAACATTATAGTGACATAGTTGGTTGCGGGACGAGTTCTCCTAAGATAATTATTGTTGATTATTCTGTCTCTACATTTATATTTACTAATTAATGAATATGATGAACATGTGGTATGCTTGAATGAATGTATGTTTGCTTCGACTATGTATATGAAGGATTATGCATCTTAGTATGTTTTATGTTTAATTTTTTTATTTTCAGCAATATATGCATGTTAATCTTCATGGGGATATTTTCCCATATGTTTGGTGTTAGTAGTGTCCTCTTCACCGGTCAGAGGGTCAGTGACATTACAAAATGGTATCAGAGCTCAAGATTGTAGCATGGGCCTAAATGGGCCATGAAAGGTCAGCTAGCAGAGGCAAGTTTCCTTCTGCCCAGTAGAAATCAGAAGGAATTTGTGCATGAACAGAGGTTTTTGAGAATTTTGAAAAATTTCTCTAAGTATTGGAACCATCAGACCATCGGAGGACTTAGTGAGAAGCTCCTCCAATACATCAGAAATCATAGTCAGAAGGCCACCCGATGGGAGCCACGAAATACAAATTTGGGAAGTTTTTCTAAGTGTCCATGTAATGTCCCCGACCCTCCGACCGACAAAGAGGATGCTACCATGGCGTTAACCATCTGGGCTAAGAGCCCCATGAACATGTACACTCATAAAATGGTGAAAAGTTGAAACCGAATGCTTTGAACTAAAACATGCATACATGATTATTTATCATACACAGTGGAAGCAACATACATTCATACAAGCATTTAACATGTTCATCATGATCATTAACAACAAATAGGATTGCAGAAGTAAAATAGACAAGATTACTTATCTTTATAAAGAACTCATTCCACAACTAGCTACGTCACTACAACATTCCACCCAACCATAGGCTATCACGCTTCTAAATCTCTCAGCAATGTTTCCACCCCCAAGCCGGGCATGACTCCCCAAGGAATAAGGAACTAACAGGCTTACACATAGCCAAGGGTAACAACACCACAAGGGTACATAGTTCAGCCAAGCCAACATGGTTGGGTTTATCAGGCGAACAACAAATCAGCCAAGCCAATAGAGTTGGGCTTATCAAGACATCCAGGAGCTGGGAAAAGCTAATGCTAAGGTGGTGAGCTCACTAAAGAGATGTAGATGCCAACACTAGAACCATCCTGTATTCTAGAACACCCACACACACCCAATATAAGGAAGCCAGTCCCTTCTTTGCAATGCAGTCCCTTAGACTCTGATCTTCCCTCCAGTTCTCTTTAGGGGTTGTGGAGAAGAAATCCAGCTCAATAGCTCTGTCTGTGTGGTTCTCAACCCACCAGGTTTATCAAGCACCTCAGGCCCGCATTCACCAACCCAAAATAGTCCGGGGACAAATCCACTGCATGCAGGAATCCAAATAGCTATTCAAGTGTTTACAGGGAAAAACATAGTCAAGCCATCATGGAAAATAGCAGTTAACACACTCACATGAACCCACAGCAAACCAATCTTCAATACCATCACTATGAGACTTACACAGACCGAAAAATGGTCAAAAGTCACAGCCAACATCCACAGCTCAGCGTGGATTCACAGGAAGAATCACCCTGATCTTCTACCAATGCCGCATTGTAGGTAACTCAGTGAAAAATGCGTCGGGAAAAATGCTCCCATCAATCAGTGGGAAAAATCCCAATAATTTTTCGCTACGATCCGCTATGATGGTTGAAAACAATACACAGTCCAATGCGTGGAGGTAGAAGTTGGTTCTCTATGTGGATGGAAAGAACAGAACTACAGACCGGCAATTAGCACTAGAGAGAGGAGGCCAACCCCAACACAATGGATGATAAAACATTTTATCCCCGTCCTGCATGAGGAAGACAAACAACCATGATCCGAGGGAGTGGGTAGAACGGTCCCTATGTCGTGGAGAGGAGAGAAAGCGTGGGCATGGTAGTGGTCTTCTTTCCAGCCAATCACTACCTCAACTAACAAAAAGGAAATAACCAAGGGTGGTGGTGACAAATTGTTTTCCCCTGTGACTCAATGTTCCACATCCCCCCCTTTCCTTATCCTTTGGAATCATGCCCCTTCTCCATTTAGTTGCTATGAACATAGTTGGTTGGGTTATTTAATTAAAATGCGTGTTTACATGATGCCACAATTAAATATATGCCACATGTCCTGATATACCATCGGTGACCATTCCTAATTAGAAACACAACATAACCAAATCCATGGTGGGGCCTTCGCCTTTAACTCTGCACCAATATTATTTACAACATATGTATCCTATGTACTTTAATGCAAGCAGGGTTAAAACTAGGGTATTACAGTCCAGACTGTCGGCCATCGCAAAATTTTAGAGGATCGCTTCCCCAATGCAGCAGATAGCTTAGCGGATAGACCTCTGATGTAGAACCTGATGTCGATGAAAAATAGGGGAAGAGAAAGCCGCAGTGTTGGTCGTGTTGTCCATTAATGAGCTGCAACGTCAGTCGGGATATCCTAAGGGACGTCGAAACATCGGCAAAAGTTAGCAGATGGAGCGGCCGATGCGCTGGTGGACGAAGGAAATAAAGTTTCCAAAGATTTGTCTAAGTATCGAAAACGTTAGAAAGTTTTAGTTTTCCGAACAGTCAATACATTGGCAAAAATTAGATGTTTGGATCACCGATGTGGTGGAAAATGTCGGTAAAGGATATAGGATGACAGTGCTGACACATCGGTGGAAAATAGGTGATGAAGGTGCCGACGCGACGAAAGAATAAAGGAAGTTTTCGCCAAAAATTCTTAAGTACGGAAAATTGTCGGCGGAAATTAGAAGATTAGAAGATGATGGAGCCGAAACATCGGCGAAGTTTAGTTGAGGGCACAGCCGACGCGGCGGAAGAAAAAGAAGAAGTTGGCCAAAGTATTAAAGGCATCGGAAAAACTTAGTTGTTTGAGGAGTCGATGCAAGGAAGGAAATTCTTGGAAATTTCTAAGAGATGAAACCATCAACAAAATTTAGAGGTTTGGGTTGCCGACGCAACGGAAAAGTTTCTGAAATTTTTTCTCAAGGCACGAGATCATCGAAAAATTTTAGTTGTATTGGTCACTGATGAACATCAAAAAGATTAGTGGTTCGTGCGCCCACCATTGTGGAAGTCTAGAAGACCAATCTTTCGATGGACAGAGGCCCTGACCGTCGATTGAAAATTGTCAAGTTTATCAGGCTGACGATCGGAAAACGTAAATGGTTGGTGAACTGCCATTGTGGAAGTCTATGGGACTAAATGTCCGATGCCACAATGAGATGTCATTCCTATCACTGATAGATTGTGAGCCGTGGAGAAGATTAATGATTCTGACCACTGGCACAACATAAGTGATCCAGAAGGCTTACTTCGAAAAAATATAGTCAAGGAAACCACCAATACAGTGGAAACTTATAGTTGATAGGGCCGTCGATGAGCACTGTAGAATTGTAGTTGTCTCAGCCACCGAAGGGTTGGAAGACTAGTCTGGTGAGGATCCGAAATGTCGAAAACTTAGCTAGGAAGAGACCCGATAGGGAGAAAGAGAAATTGGGGTTTCAAGTGTATTTTTCAAGTAGCCTTCAACTATTTTGAGTGGAATTTTTAGCAGTTCCAACTAGTGTTCCAGTGGGCCTTGCAGTGAATTTTCTCATTTGATTTTTTAGTAGTTTCAGGACTGAAAAGGAAGAAAACCCTAGGTGACTAAAGTTAGCATTCTTGACCAAAGTACAGTTGTATGTTTTGCCATCATTCTAGAAGTGGTGTGGTTTCCACACCCAGGGTCAGAATGAAGCATGTGGATAGGCGTTGGAAAGACTATCCAGCAGGGAACAAGGGAGAGTCACCAGAATTGAGTGTGGAGTAGCAAAGCACTAGTGATTTATTGAAACAGAAATGTGTTGTTGTCAATATGGATAGATCCAGGAATTGCATACCTAGAGGTAGCAAGACCAGGAAGTCAAACCAGCTGTTGTGTGGAAAAGGAGTTCCATGTAGGGATGAGGGACTTGAAAAGGGAAATTTCCTTAAACCCTGTCTTGCTAATTATAATTACATTTATAAGTTTCATACATGAAATGTATGAAGATATGCCTTGCATGCATAGGATATTACATGTTGGTAAGATTAGTAAGAATTATACATGTATAATGAAACACTAATGGTAGTTCTTGCATTGATGTTGGCATTAGTGGAAAAAACAAAGACAACATCGACATGGCTAAATATGTTGCTGATGCTGACGAATGTGACTAGCAAACCTATGGAGAAAGGGATACATCAACAAGTCTAGAATCAGAAGTTGGTGAACAAATTATGTAATCTCCTGCAAAGGACCAACCAAACTAGTAATGTCAAGGGTGTAAGTAAGACCCATAAAGTTAAGAGTTTAATTATGAAAACTACATGGAGTAGTAAAAGCAAGAGGTCTCATACCATGTAGGTATTTGAATTTATACTGCATTCATATAGAAATGTGTCATTCTTGTATTATGTTGTTGTGTGCCTAGTAGCCAAGGAAAGTAGGCACTGATGATCTTGATTAGAGTAATGCATCCTTTATGAAGTAGTCATGGCTAGACCATCCATGGTATGTTTGAATGCATAGTATTCCTAAGTCAATGCAAGGTAGCATTGGGTGGATATGCATTAAAAGATGTTATAAATCTTGTAGTTATGCATTGAATGGATGCATATGAAGAGTGTGAGTAACTGATTACATAAGTGTGGGTACAAATGTTTGCATTGCATAAATGCATTGAGATAGTGCATGTGATATTATGAATAACTAATGGCTGAAATGATGAATTGATGAAAATTCTATAACCATTTCAAGAGCTGTTATGAATGCAGGATAGTAATTGCATGAAGAGGTAGTCATGATCAATTGGCTGTCGAAAATGCTCTATGAAAGGGTAGGGTGGTACAAATGATACGCTTGGGAAGTAAGAAGTATCTAAAACTTTCATTTAAATTACATAAATGAGGGGATTGTACCCTGTAATTTGAAGTATGATAATGATTCCATGAAGTAAATGAGTTTTGGTAATATCGATGTGATTAACAACAGGAAGTACTTGAATTTTATAAGTTTTGGAAATGCTTTAGTGGTTGTTGCAGCAATGAAAGGTTATATGTACCAAGACTTACTAAGTGCTTGGCTGATTGAAGTTCAGGTTCCAGGTAGATTGTTTGGAGCATGGAAATGAAAGTAAGAAAATGACAAATGCTGGAATCCACCATGTGAAAGAGCCAAACCTTATGAGAAGAGTCTCATAGCTGTGAAAATAGTTTGTATGAATGATTGGTTGTTAAATTTGAATTTGTGAATTTCAGATTTGAGGAATTGCTGAAAACTACTGATCATTATTGGCTTGCATAGAATTGTGTTAGGAGGACGCATTGTAAGTTGGTATTCATGTTATGATAGTAAGCATGAAACTATAATGGGCATATTAGAGTTGCTTACAAGAGACCCACAATTGAGGATCACCTCCTTGCCAAGCAAATCAATTACTGTAGTAAAAAGAGTTGCAAATTCTCATTGAATTTAATTACTAATGTCATTGCTTGGTTATGGAACAATAAAAATTGGATTGTATTATTAGATAATGATTGACTGTTTGGCTATTTGATGAATGTGCCAGGGGTACACACTGTAGGAAGATCATGTGTGATGGCTTGCAAAATCCAAACTTCACGGGAAGGTTTTCCCTTATCTTGGAAATGGGTTTCTGGTGAAACTCCATTGGACATTTGGAAATGTCTCATCTGCACTACATGTTTGGTAAGCAACATGAGTGAGATGGTATAGAATGTGAAAGGAATTGGGATGGAAAACCGAGGGACTGTTAACTCACAAAAGGGAGCCCCCATTCCTCCTCAACAAAGGAATACTACCTCGACAAATGGATAAGTGTTCTGTGACCCTAGCTAAGAATATGCATGTCAATTGTTGAATTCAATATGCAGAGCATGTTTTGATTTTATTTCCATTATGGCAGATTGCTTGAGTATGAATAAGGCCTACATGGCACACACTGGAAAAGGGTGCACACTCTTCTAATGTTGGATCATGGAAGGGTTTTTCAATATTGATTACACCCTAGGGAGTGCATGCACTCCTGGTGTCTCAATACTTGATAGTGAATGGTGTGAAATGTGGTTACAATTTTAGAACAATAACGCTAACGAATATGCTTATATTGTTTGTTTTGTCAAGCTAAACAGATGTAGCCTGGTATTGTACACTAAATGGACAATGGATTTAGCTCATCCTACCTTCTACAGAGAAGGAGACATTCCCGAGGAACTACCAACTCAAAGAAGGGAGTGGTCTCTTGTGTGATATGGGGTAGTGAAATTAGAGCTCACTACCAGAATTGAGACATTCCTAAGGGACTATCAACTCAGAGAAGGGAGTGGTCTCTTGTGTTGATATAAGTGCATGTGTTATTGTAGATGTCCTAACAAACCCAACGACGTTGGATTGGCTGATGATTGATTGTTGATATAATTGCATTGTTGATATAAGTGCAGGAGATTTGTTGACGGTTTGATAAACCCAACTGAAGGTTGGCTTGATTGTGCCTAATATATGTATAAAAGGATGTTGTGAAGTAGCCTGCATGCTGGTCTAACATCCAAGTCCATAGGTGATCCCAAGGCTTGCAAATCAAAGTAGGATCATGTGGACCAATGAGAAAATGCACAATACAGATAAGTATTGGCTTATTTTGCAATATCTTGCTTATGAATATATGTGTGTATATGATTTGGTTATGATTTTTTAAGCTCTTGTTTAAAGAGGTAAATATCGATGAGAATAAGCTAAACATGTGAATTGATTCAATGTTTGAATATAGGTATCGCTGGAAGCAAGGACTATCTGAGCATCCTAGGGGTGCATGTGGACATGTGACTATCCTGAAGAGCTCAGAATGAGCAGTAATGAAAAAGGTGCTAGTGAGACTGTGAAGTTCCTAGCAGCCAAGACAGACCATGTGGGGAGGCTCCATGGTTGAGAGGTCTGAAATACACCAGAGACACTAAGTGTCATGACCAAGAGGGATTGGTACAGCATTCACAGTGAAGTGAAGAAGGCTGAGAGCATGAAAAGCCACAGTGGTGGTGTGGGTTCCAGGATGGAACAAAACAAAGAGGGGAAAAAATCTTGCTGCTCTTTCTTTCCTTTTGATTATATATATATGTGTGTGTGTGTGTGTGTGTGTGTGTGTGTGTGTGTGTGTGTGTTTGTGTATTGAGAAAACAAAAGGTTGTTGAATGCATTTATGACTGAAAATAGAATGTGTGTATTTGCTTAAAGTAAATTGTGAATTCTGGAATGGTTAATTCCTTGCCCAAGAATGGACATGAATGAGCTCATGTTCCTGTTGGGAAGGCATGAAAAATATGAAAGTCTCCTCAATGAGGCTTGGAATATCAAGCCAATTGGGCAATTAATTAACTGATTTTAATGCCTATATTATGCTTGGTTTAACAGAGTTTCAATGATGCATTTCATAGGTGAAAGGTTAAATCCAGTGGTGCACATTAATTATGGCAGCAGACCAAAAAATTTTGGACTTGGCTGGAAGTCTCCTCTAAACGATTTCCAGGACCCAAGAGAATCTTGGAGAGATTATCAAGATACAAAAAAGGTAGAATGAGATGAACCACTAGATTTTGCAAAACTCTATTGGTTTGCAAAAGGAGGTCAAAATCCTTTTAGGAGAAATCCGTAAAGGCAAGGAAAGTGGATCAATGATGGGACATTCATCCAAGCGATCCATTAAGAAATGGTCTAGGAATGAGGACTCAAAGGAAATTGAACAGGAAAACATGAAGCAGTCAATGAAATGCTGGAAATTGAGAGGACATCATTTACGTCGGGACTGTCCAACGAGGGAACCTAAAGAGGGAAGTAGCCACAAATTTCCTAGGCTTCAGGATAAGCCAAGAGCTGAGAACCAGGAAGAGAAGTTTGTGGAAGCTAAGGGGATTGGTCCAAAATGTTCAAAGTAAATAATTGAACGTGGGACAAATCTGCAAAATTTTGAAATTTTGGATGTGCAAATTATATATGTATTCCTATGTATTGGAACACCGAGGACGGTGTTATTCCAAGGGGGATGGGATTGTGATGTCCTCGGTTTTTACCCTGGTTACATTAAAGGTACACGATATATATATTGTAATTAATCGTGGTGAGGAGCTAAAGGAAAAATGCCCACCATCAATTTGGTTGTGAATGTTCGACAATCAGGATCATTATCGATGCTATATTGTGCTACCTAGCACACTATAGTATTGGAATCATGTAAATATGCGCATCATATAAAAGAAACCCACAGCCAGCTACGATGGTGCAATGTTAAATGAAAAGGGAATGATTTCCTAAGGTTAGGTGGGGGGGGTTCTAACCTATGGGAGCCTTTGGGGAAAATCCATGTGTCACCACCCTATTTGATTTGCTCACCTTCCGTTATCTAATCCAACCACCTCTTTAGTGTTATGTTGATTGGCTGGGGTATTTATTGCTGGAAGTGGTGGGTGGGAAGACTGTCAGTATTTTCCACATGCTCACTCCACCAGCCATTTCTCCACCTTCACATGGGTAAGAGAACCATGACTACGCCACTCTCTTGGTGGTTTGGGTTCACTCTCATGCAGGGACGCAAGGGCGGGTGGGGGAATCAGATGGTCTTCCTCACGCAAAGTTGAGTTAAGAGGGGGTGCATTTTCTTGTTTGGGGGTTCATTCTCCCTTCTCTAAGGATTGCTGGCCTATGATTATGTTCTTTCTCTGACCAGTGTAGGGAATGGAGTTTCTGTTGTATTACCAGACTGTGTATCGTCCCGTCCATGATCGTGAACCATGACTATAATTCCTCTTGTGAGATGTTTTCTTTCCTGTTAACACCGAGAGTCTATCCTCACCCTCTCCTTTTCCAGCTATGTAAATGTGTCATGGCTCCATTGTTGAGGAGGACTGTTGTTTCCCCACATTGACGGCTGAGTTTCCGGTGTGATTTGAGTTACTACAGGTTTTGGTGGAGTCGTTTTGGCCACGATAGGGCCAAGAATGACTCAGAAATTGTCTTCCCCTATCCAAGTTGTGAGTTTGTGTTTTCCCCTATCAATGTTGGGAGTTTGGATTCCTTCCCATTCGCGGACTGTGTATTGTTTCCATCGTTCGTTGGGACTGTTGTCTTCCCCTAGTTTCGGGTTGCTTCTTGGTTGTTGAGGCTGCAAATGTCTTTTGGGGATTGTTGTTGAGTTGTTTTGGCCACGCTAGGGCCAAGAACAACTATGAAGCATTGGTTGAACTGAACTATGTTTCACCTTTTTGTTTGGTGTTGTCACCTTGTTGTATTTTCCTTCTTCACAGAGCTATGAACTATTTGTTTTACTGTGGCATGCAGTTGTTGGTCTTTGGACTATTGAGAGTAGGATTAGAGACTGGGTATGCTTGAGAAAAATGTTGTTTGGATCCACTCAGACAGAGTCATACTGCTGGCTTTCTTCTCCACATCTCTTGAAAAGTATTAGAAAAGGAAGTTAGGGCATGAGGGACTGTGAAGCAGAGAAAGGACTAATTCCTGGTTTTGGGTGTGTGGATGTCTTAAAAGTTAGGTTAACTCTAGTGTAGGCATCGTTAGCTATCCATTGAGGCCACCATCTTAGCATTTATCCTTTCCTATCTTCTTGACGGCCTGAAAAACCCTATTGTGTGGGCTTAGCTGATTTGTGTACCTTGGCTATGTGTAAGCCTTCTTTGACCCTTATACCTTGAGGAATCATGCCCAGCTCGGAGTTGGCAGTGTTGCTGAGAGATTGATGAGCACACTGGCCTATTGTTGGGTGGAACGTTGTAGCGACATAGCTGGTAGTGGGATGAGTTATCCTAAGATAAGTATTCTTGACTATTCTGTCTCTGCATTTATATTGACTGATTAATGAATATGATGAACATGTGGTATGCTTGAATGAATGTATGTTTGCTTCCGCTATTTATATGAACGATTATGCATCTTGGTATGTTTTATGTTTAAGCTTTTTATTTTTAGCAATATATGCATGTTCATCTTCATAGGGTTATTTTCTTCTATGTTTGGTGTTAGTAGCATCCTATTTGTCAGTTAGAGGGTCGGGGACGTTACACAAGTACTTTTCATTCAATCAACAAAAATGTAAGTCAGATTAGAAGCTCGTCACTTAATTCACAGCTAATTAATCAAAATCAATTAGTTAGTGACTTAAGATTATATCATTCTGAATTAAAATGCATAGCACATGTAAGTTGAAAAACAAACATATTATGCTGCTAAATATTGTTGTTCAATTATTCACAGAAATCGATAACGACAATTCATAAAATAAATTGTATGAAACTTTATCAATGCGTAAATAAATAACAGAGATCAATCTGAGTTAAATAAACACATTTAATAATTGCAAATAATCAATAGCATTATCTGTCCATTTGAAACAAAGAAGATTGAAATATGTTTGAAGAAAATCATTCAGACAAAGACAAGAGATAAGAAATGACAGTATTGTATTGATTTGAAGTTCAGTAACAAATTCCATAAACCATATGAACAACCAGAGGTGTTATCTGAATCTCTTGTATTAGTCTTCCTTCTTCCAAAAGTCCAAAAAAAAATTCCCTAATACATTTGAGATCACCCTCTTAAATAATTATTACAAAAAAATGAATTCCCCCCTAAAGGGGAATCAAAGCATAAACAAATCTAATATCCCAATAAATCTCTCCAAATCTTCCATATACAGAGAAAATCCTCAATATTAGGGTAACTAGAAGATTCAATTCCAAGCTAGGCATTGCACTTATAATCTTCAATTTCATTCTTAGCTAGTTTATGCCAAAATTGGATATAAATGTGAATCTTTTTCTCCACCACAAATAGCTATTTGATCAACTGATCTACATTATGAATGTTGATCTGTTCAAGTTTCTTGATATTCTCCTCTCTTTGATCCCTTTGTTGCTCCACTTTCTCAACCATCAATGCAGGTGGATAGGGTTTTTCAATCAGCACCATTGCAGGAAAGGACAATTCATTCGTAATGTTGTCAATTGCATACCATCTTTTGCTACAAATGGCGTGTGCTTTCTTTATAGCTTCAGCTACTGTCTCATCCAGATCTTCCCAGACACTCAAGATAACCCTGATCCTCTTAAGCTAGAATTTAGTGAGAAAAGTGACATTATCTGGCTTATCTTTCATGTATATTTGCCAATCTACCACTTTATCATAAGCCTTTAAGTCTTGTCGTCTCTTCTCAACTATGTCTTCCAAAACAACATACATCTTATCAAAAACCATGTGAGTTTCAAAGATATTATCTAGAGTTTTAAATAAATCACATACCAAATCTTGATGTTCCTTGTTGGTTTGAATGGAAAGCTCTTTAAATTCTTCCTAGGAAAACTTGGAAAATGAAGATGAAGCTGCACTTGCAGTTGCATCTTCACACTGTATTTCTAATAATGTAACCTTTTGAACCAAAGTGGCATTGACAGCCTTTTCTCTTTGCAGTTCTTCACTGAGAGTGACATTTTTCTCTTGAAGTTCATCACACTTATTCTAATGTTGCCTATTAAGTTGTTTAGACTGACAATTTCTTCTTTCGGTTTGTCAAATTCTTGGTTCAAAGTGTTGACAAAATCAAAATTGATGCCTATAAAAGCACCTAAAATAGATGTAGCATTTGTAGCATATGCTTGTGGGTCACTTGATATCGAGGTCCACACAACCTCATTTGTAACAAATATGTCCATATCACTTTGATCCATGTTCCTCTTCTTTCCCTTCTTCACCACTGATCTATCGGCTTTATTGTACCGATATTCTCCCAGGGATATGACAAAATATTCACTGAAATCATCCCTTATATCAGTAATGCGGGATATAATAATGTGTGTGGATAGAAGAGAAGAGGTTTGAGTTGTGGTGTGAAAGGGTATGGTCATAGTAATAGGGGAAATTGATGGAGAATAGGTAACATTCTGATCAAGAGTTATTTCACAGGCTGAAGAAAGGTCAGGAGTAGAATTTTCAATAGATGAAACTTGCAAAGAACTAGCCTTAAGTGATGATGGTGAAACTGTTGAAGTTTTCTCAGGCACAGGGGATGATACTGAGTTGAATCAATGAATATGAAATGGGATTTTGAAAACTGGTGGTACAGTAGAACATAAATAGGTGTAATAGATTCATGAAGACTATTGGCATCTTGATTAAGTTGATTCATAAAAGGTGTCACAGTAGAACCATCAGATAATGGAGATAAAGCTATAGTTGATGAGAGAAGTAATGCAGAAGAGGATGGGTGAGACTGGGAAGAAGGCTGTGGTTGTGGAAGAGATGATGAAGCTTTTCCATTGCTATCATCAAGAAAAGTAGTAAGATTTTGTAAATCATTACCATTCCAAGTTTCAATGGTAACAGGCACAGGAGAAACCCTCTCATCCTCTTCCTCTAAATGATTCAAGCCTATAGTAGAAACGGGGATGGATATTTCCAACTTTGTGGAAGGCTGCTCTTCCCCCTGAGTTTGTTTAGATTGAGTATTTTCATCCACAGTGGTAACTTGAGTAGCTTCACCTGGATAAGAGGTTGAAACTTCCTAAGTGTCTAGCGCTGAAGTCATTTTGCTCAGTCTCTTTTTGATCTGTTCTGAAATGTGCAAATAGGACTTGACCTGCTGCTCCACAGATCTCTGGGGAACTTCTTCGATGGGATATTTTCCTTTACATGTGTATGAACTAGTTCTAATGGATACATTTGTGGATTCTAGAGACTCCTTTGCCACAACTTTAGCTTCCCTTTCTTCCCTGTCTTTTATTACCTTTTCCTGAATATCTAACTCCATAGACCTGTAATGTCAAACTTTGTCTCTGATTTCCTTTTGGTATTGGAATATATGAATTTGTTCTTCCTTGATTTTATCCCTTGCCAAGACTTCTGAAAAAGTATCAACTCCCTGGTAGATGAATTCATCTGGAGTTTCTTCATGAGCATATCCTGTTTTAAAATGGTTCTGCTTGAGGTGGAGATCAACAATCCCCTTGGGATCACGCTACCTTTTACTAGCAAAGCCAAGATTGAGTGACACTATGTGTTCGCTAATCTGTGATGGTCAAGTAGAAGTAGGTATGCTTAAGGATCCAAGGGTTATAGGAAACTTGGGCCAAGCCTTCCTCTTAGGTGTAGCACATTTTTTATCAATCCTTTCTGTGACTGTTTGAAATGAAATATCCTCAAGGACTAACCTATCCGGTACAACTTTAGGCAAAATGTGGGAAGCATTTCTACCAATACCCCTAATATAGGTGAATGATTCACCAACATACCAATCTCCCATAGTGGCTATGAGGGCTTTAGATTCAGGTGAGAATGCAGAAGCTTCCTTGTTAAAAATCAGGAAATAGACCCAGCCAAATAAACTCTCACATATATCATAAAACCTAGTTACATAATCTGTATCCCATAGCTCAAAATGATAAATATGCACAAGTGGGGCTGGTAATAACCAACTCCATCCCATATTGGGAAAGCGGAATTTGGCACAAAAGATATCCACAATGAAGGAAGAAAGATAAAAGTTGGGCTTCTTCCTAGTAGTAGCTTTCCGGAACTCTTGTATGGCATTTTTTAGATCAAGTGATAGGATTGAAGCCCAAGGGAAGGACTCACCCATAGTTAGGACATGGTGAGAAATGGGGGCCCATTCTTTCTTGAAGTAAGAACAGTTGGGGAGACCATAAACCCTGCATAACAAGGATGTAAGAAGGGAATAAGGTTTCTTCAACCATTCAATGGGGTAAAGGTCATCTTCCCTCTTGGAGAACTTGCACGGTTCAGCCATCCAATATTTCAGCATTTGGTCAAAATTGAACCTAGAATTAGCAGTATTAACAAATTCTTCATCAATGAGCTACGTAAAAGGTTTAAGGGTGTAAATTCTCACAAAGGTTTCGAAGCAAAAATTGGCCAATTGCGTTCCAATACTGGTGTTGAAGGAACAGTCTTTCAGGTTAGCGTGGTTTATAATCCATCTAACTACATCATTGTAAGGGAGGATGCTCGATCGTGCAGAAATATTATGAAGGCCAGAATCTCTAATTCTCTCATAAACAAGTTGATTACCCTGGAATTCCAAGAGGTCATTGTTATCAAAGATGGAATACAGTCGGGACCAATCCAACTAGTGAGTTTTAGACACTCACCCACTGGTATCCGAGAAGACACCAAAATTGTGGTCTTAGGTAAACATGTCTTTCTAGAGGTTTTTGCTACTAGTAATTTGGGTTGTTTCGGATGTCGCCATATCCTATTCGAATGCTAGTACCCGTAATTAAATTGAAATATATAGGAATCACAGTAATCAATTCAAATTGTGAGAAAGCAACTTGATAACCAACCTAAAACCATAGCGAACACTATCAGAATTGCTTGGTAAAATATAGATGTAAATTCACACAAGAGAGAAAATTACAATGGTAGAAATAGTGAAAATTTGTAAATAAGACCACCATATTTATAATTCATGGGTAATAATACATACCGTAGAATTAGGGTGAAAAGAATGGTCAGGTTCAAGCTTTGCGGGATGCGGGGCCAAACATGAAATTCAAAAAATTTATTAGTCATTCCATAACCCGCATTCCACATTTTGTGCGGTATAGGATGCAAAATCGCAAAAAAAAAAAGATTTATTCAATGATCTCTGCACCTCGCATTCATCATTTGGCAGGATGCGGATTGCAGGCGCATGAAAACCAAACGATTAACAAATGTCAATTCTGCAACCCGCATTCCGCAAAATGCAAGATGCGGATTGTGGGTCGATAAAAGCATAACTAAAAACCTCCCGCATCCCGCATTCTGCATTTGTGGGATGCAGGTTGCTGAAAGCGCAAAAATAAAAATACCAACTAAAAGACCACGCACTCTGCAATTTGCGGGTTGCGGGATAGCCAAACACTTCAAAACAAACAAATAAGGCATGACTATTCTATGAAATTTGGTTAAGTTTGGGAACCCCATGAGTCGATAAAAAATGTAATAGAGTCCTACTAGATCACGAAGGATCTTACCAAGTTACCTTCGTATGTGTGATTGGGCTCCCATGTCAAAATAACATGGGATCTGTTGTACCTACAACACAAGCATTGTAAAATAAAACCTTACGGTTTTCCCTACAGAGGATTTGCATCCATTTGCCTCAGCAACATTTTTAGATGCATTGTATTTGTTCTTAATCCCTTTCAATGTGATTTGGGTTCCATCGTGGATGGAATTAATCCCATACTCTTATGTTGTTAATGGTGGTTTAAGAATATAATATGAAATCCATACTAGATGGTCTTAAAACCACTTTTGTGTGCGTGAATTTATTAATATAAGAAACGACCTAGCCTAGGGTCTTCCCAATTTCTATTATTAGTTTTATTTATGGATTATGCGTGTATAATGTTTGATTTAATTCAATGGATTCCATATTTCGATGGTCTTACAGCCATGAACATGGTGGATCATTCATGATTGTAAAGATGACTTCGTCTACAATACCGTGGAGTATGAAGTAGATGGTTTAGTCATTAAAACCCTGTTTGAGTGTTTAGCGTCCTAAGCGGCACCAATTATCTAATACATTATGTGATTATATTTTAGTGTAACTGATGGCAGCCTATAGATGGACTTATGGCCATTCCTTTATTTTACTTGTTGTTTGTTTAACTTATTACGACCCATAGGGTCTGTGTCTTCCTATGGACTAATTTACAGTCCTTTATTAAAGTTCGGCTCCCATCAATGATGGGATTAATTTTGGTCCTTGAGAAGAGAGGATTTACTTTAATGATTTAGCTTTTTTGATATGGAATCGTAGTTGCAACAACTAGCATCTACGCCTACAATTTATTTTTGGATTTGAATTACTTATATCCTCACCTTTTTTACTTTGTGGATCTACAGTATAATTATGACTATTTAAAAAGATCCAAAAATGATTGTTTAAGTGATTGCATATCTTGATCATCGAGAAATCTAAAGGATCTTGACTCAATTTCTTATGACCTTTCGTGTGTAAATTGGTTTAAATTATTTAAATTTCATTTGAGCTTTATTTGTTGTAGATCTGTGATCTCAATAGGTTTAATTACTTGTGGATCCTCAAGCCAAATATGACTAAAAACTTGTAGACCCCTAAAGGATTTGTGTATAATTTCATTATGTTCAATATGTAGGTGATTCTTCCTATGTTAGTTGTAGTGTAAGTTTATTACTAAAATTTTAGTTCTGTATATTAATAAAATTCTATAATAATATAAAAATATGTTTCTAGATATGTGTAGAACTAGATTTTATATCTAAATTGGTTTTTTTCAACAATGGAATAAAAATTATTCCTCACTCTATCTAGATCATGAGATAATTATATTTAGACTAACATCCATTAGAATAGTTTTTGATTCTACTTACTATCATTTTCATTTTACAGACTAGGAAATAAATAAAAAGGTAAAAGAATGTAGTAATCCATTAAAATTACATCGGTCAAATAGGAAAGAAATAGATATAATTTGATAACCTAGAGATTAAGTACAAAATTCTATTTTTCAGTATATAAATCATTAAAACACAAATTCCTAACTAAGGTATAGATTCTTGATCTAAGAACTTCCCTAATTTCCATTTACCTTTATAACCAAAACATATCTAAATTTAAACTAATAAACAAGTTAGAATTCTAGATCCATACTAGGTGCTACATTTGCAATTCTAGGTCTACTGTAAATTTAGACATAGAATAAGAAGATGGAATTACTGCTCAGAAAACAAAAGTGGTAAAACCATTCCTCCCAACCGAATCCCAGAGAAGCCAAGTTAGTTTCTCCAGAACCCCCAAGCATATTCGCTTAATCACAAAAGAAAAATAATTCAATGTGTCATCTCTTTCATTCTTAGATTTAATCATCATCTAGTTCTAGCCTCATTCTTGCTTATGGACAGACTAGTATATATTATTTTTGCTCGGACTTGGTCATTTATGAGCCTCCTTCTCTTTAGCACTCAACTAGGAGTTGTGTCCTAATGTTTGGGGATGATGTCTCATGCATCTTGAGTTCTCACTCAGTAGGTTCAACCACTTGTCTTTTCCTATTGTGTGTCAACAAACACTCTTCAACAAATATTTCCACTTTTGTCCCCCTTCAGTATATTTTATTAATACATAATAATTGATTACAACTGTTTTATGTTTTAGTTTCTACCAATAATAATAATAAAAGTATTTTTCAGCATAAATTAATAATAAATTATTAATTTCAGGTGCATTACATACACCTCCCCTTCGAGGATAATGTCGTCCTCGGTGTTACTAACGTTATGATTTATTCTTCCATTTCATCATCTTGGAATAAGACTGGATATGCCTCCCACATATTACTTTCCAGTTCTCAAGTAGTTTACCTTGGACTAAGGTACTTCCAATGCACCTTGACTTATCCGATGGTATGGTTTCAAAGTAAAAGTTCTCTGCTGTCAAGAATGCATTCTAGTCCCACTTGGAACTCTCCTTCAGGTTCCCCTGGATCACATTACAATTGATCACATGAGACACATCATGAATATATCTTTTTAAAATAGAAATGTGAAACACATTATGCACTTTAATATTGGGTGGTAGGGCTAACTGGTACGCTACCTACCCTACTTTAGCCAAAATTTCAAATGGCCCACAATACCTGGTTTCCAACTTTGAATACATTCCCAATACCAGAGAAATTTTCTCGGGCTTTACATTTATGTACACATGCTCACCCACTTGGAACTCGCTAAGAGTTCTTTTTAGGCCAACATAACTTTACTTCCTTTCTTGGTCAACCTTTAAGTTTTTTTGTACCGATTTCACTGTTAGCTCCATATATTTTAGCAAATCAGATCCTAATATTATCCTATCAACTCGAATACTCCATGAAATTGGAGTATTATATTTCCGTCCATATAAATTTTCAAAAAGACTCATACCTGTAGAAAATTGAAAATTATTATTGTAAGAAAATTCCACTAAGTGTAGGTAGTCGTCCAACATACCTAGTTTGTCCATGAAATACATCCTTAGCATGTCCTCTAGGAATTTATTTACTCTTTCAGTTGGCCCATCTACTTGTGGATGATATGTAGTACTGCAATTTAATTTTGTTCCTAAACCTTTAAGCAAAGATTTCCAAAAGTTACCTGTAAATTTTGAGTCTCTATCTGAGAGTATTACTTTTTGTACACCATGAAACCTGAATATCTCTTTCATCAAAATATCTACAATGTTAACAGGTTTATAGGTACATTTAATAGGAATAAAATGAGCATCCTTACTTAATTTATCAACTGCGACCATGATTGAATATTACCCTCGAACATTTTTCGATAGGCCTGTTATAAAACCCATATTAATTGTTTCCCACTTCCATTCCATAATGCGTAGTGGATGCAATAGTCCTAATGGATGCTGATGTACTGCCTTAACTTTCTAACATTCTATGCAGCGAGCTAGGTATTCTTCCACTTCTTTCTTCATGTTTGGAAAAAGGAAATATTTTCTGATCATGGTGATTATCTTCTAGTATCTAGGATGTCCTAAATATGGTTGTTTACATACAATGCATTCATAACTATAAGTTTGATTTATGTTGTATTTGGTATGTCCAACCTATTTTTATGCAGCAACAACCCTTGATTATTTAGGCTGAAATCAGTTTTTACTTGATTTCGTTCATGTTTAACAGTCTTTTCTTTTAAAATTTGATATTCCCTATTAGAATTTTCTACACTTAAGATCTGATTCTCGAGATTAGATTTATAGCTTCTACTTGCAAAAAATAAATTTGCACGATAAATCAAAGTGTCTCCAACTTTGTTATTCGTTCATTTTACTTGTTTTATTTCAAAATTATATTCGCTTAAGAAAGACAACCATATTCCTTGTCTAGCATTTAAATTTTGTTTATCAATTAAATATTTAGGAATTATGTTATCTGGCATATGAAATTTTTTTCTTCCATTAATGTCGCCACATTTTAAAGCATGAATTATGGAATCAAGTTCTAAATCGTGCGTAGCATAATTTTTTTCATGTACCTTTAATTTTCTAGATTCATAAGCTACGAAGTAGTTTTTTTGTATTAATTCCTCGCTCAATCCTTCTTTACAACCGTCGAGACATACGGCGAAATATTTGAAGGGATCAATAATCTTGAGGATAGGGGCGGTAGTTAGTAGATGTTTTAGTTAATTAAAAATTTCCATACACTTTTCAGTCCACTCAAACATTTTACCTTTATTCTGCAATGGAGTTATGGGTTTGGAAATATTAGAAAAGCCTTTGATCAACTTCTAGTAGTATCCACTAATACCCATAATTGATCTTATGTCGGTTACTTTTTTAGGAACTGACCATTCAGTGATGTCTTTTATTTTTTCAAGGTCGACAGAGATTCCATCCTTCAACACTACGTGTACAATATATCGAATCCTATCCTTAAATAAATCACATTTACTGAACTTAGCATACAATTATTGTTCTATTAGTACTTGCATAATTATCTTGAAATGTTCTTTATGTTCTTGTTCATTCTTTGAGTATATTAGTATGTTGTCTATGAAGAAAACTACAAACTAATCAAAATAGTTACTTAATATGATATTCTTTAAGCACATGAATGCAGCTGGTGTGTTTTGCAACCAAAAAGGAATTACGACAAACTCATAGTGACCATAACAAGTCCTAATTGAAGTTTTAAATACATCCTCATGTTTGATTCACACTTAATGGAAATCAAACCTTAACTCTATCTTTGAAAATATAGTTTCTTCATGGAATTGACCGAATAGATCTCCTATCTGAGATAGCGAGTATCAATTTTTAATTGTCATTTTTTTTAGTTGTCGATAGTCTATGCACAACCTTAAAGTTTTGTATTTCTTCTTTACAAATAAGACCAGTGCTCCCTAAGGGGAAATACTAGGTCAAATATACTTTTTATCAACCAATTCTTGTAATTTATATTTGAGCTCTATAATCTCTATTATGTTCATTCAGTAAGTATCTTTTCATGCTGGTATCGCTCCAAGTATCAGGTCGATCGTGAATTCAATATCTCTTTTGAGAGGAAATCCAGGGACTTCTTCGGGAAAGATTTCCTCAAACTCCTTTAAGATTGGTATGTATTCTAGTTTAAGTTTATTTTCATTTTTATTATCATTCATTATATAAACATCAAACAATTTACATCATTTTCTTATGGATATTTTCATTTGTAGAGCAGATATTTCTCTGATTGTAACTTTCCTAAGAATCCCTTTACTTTTACAGTGTTTCCAGTATCATGTGTACATGTAAAGGTTTGTCAAAACAGTTTAACATTAATCTGTGTTTTTTTATCCAATCAATTCTTATTAACATATCATAGGAACCTAAATGGATAATATTCAAATCAGCATGTGTAATGAAATCATTCATTAGCAATTCATAGTTCTTAACAAAGCTAGTAACTTTATGTTTAGTATCGGTGACTAACGGTACCAGCCATGACTTATTGAAATTTTTGGGTACCTATTTACATAATTCAATTATTCTATGTGATATATAACTCAAAATTGCATGTGGATCAATCAAAATATAAATATGTTGACCTTTTATCATACTTTCTATATCGAGCATGGAAGTATGATGGTCTTCTTGTCGGTTTTCCAAAGCAGCACAAATTTTGGATATGCTCCTTGCCATGTATCCAACTATAACTGCTTTCTGAATAGAGTGAACATTATATTTTCTCTTTCTTAATGGGAAGTATTTAAAGTAATGTGGCTCCCCACATTCCAAACATTTTAAAGGTTCTCTTTTATCATTATTTTTGTTAAAAGTAGTAGGAGGTTCCCTTTTCTTTTAATGAAGACATCTGCGGTTTAAAGTTTCTATACTTATTACTCTGATACCCTTTATACTATTATTCCTTGTGTTTTTGTGGAACTTATTCTGTTTCTTTCTTCGGTCAAAGTTATTTTTCCTTTTATTCTTCCAATTTGGTATAATTTCTCTTTTATTTTTGTTTTGGTCGTAACATAAATTTTCCTTTCACATTGCTTCCTCTAGCATCTTTGGATTGTCATACTCAATCTGTTCTTTGAACATGATAGGAAAAGAACTGGTAAAACATTATATCTTAGGTTTTTCATCAATTATATAAGGTACGTAATGAAGTAGGCTCAGAAATTTACTACAGAACTCTTTCATAGTAATATCTCCTAGTCTTAACTCATAAAATTAGTTGTCCTTCTCTTCATAGTACTATTTTGACATGTATTTTCTTTTAAAATTATTTTTAAAATTTTTCCAATTTACATATATTTCATTTATTCCCTTGAATTTCTTTATATCCTACCACCATATATATACCTTCCCAGTCAGATTATAGATGGCCATTTTATCCCTTAAGTCGTCAGAATAATTGTATATTTAGAAATACTTCTTCATCCTTGACAACTAGGATTATTCTTCTTCTCCTTTTCAATTTCACCATTAAACATTGGTGTTTAATCTTCTTAAACTCCCCAAATATTTCCTCATATGTTTTGTACTTATTTTTCTTTTTATTGTCATTACTACATTCACTTGAATCTTGTTGTTTTGCTAAGTGATGTTTCACAGATTCTTCACTGGAGGGTGAAAACACGAAGTTGGGTAACAATTCCATGAGAATCGAGTGCCTGAGCAACATAGCAGATGTTATTCATCCGAATAGTATTTTTATTCGACCAAATAGCTATAGTTACTCGGCCGAATAACGAATCCTTTTTTCAACCGAATAATTTTTAACGGTGCACAGTTTAATTTGACGGAACACATAGCCGGCCGGTAATTTTTATCAGCAGTTCAATGTGTATTTGACCGAACAAGGCCAAACAATTGTTCAACCGAATAATTGTTCAGCCAAATCATTGTTTGGACGAACAATTGTTTGGTCGAATAATTATTCAGCTGAACAATTATTTAGCCGAACAATTATTTTGCATAAAAGGCCGACTGCGACTTCATTTTCATGGTTTCTGCCTACTGTCAATTGTTTTCTTCCAGTCATGCATCTCCCGCCACCCCGTCGTACTTCCACCCTATCATGCTTGTTTCACCACCCCGTCGTGCTTGTCTACCTGGTTTCTTGTTGTACCTATTTCGCCACGCGATTTGTCGCCCATCGTCCCTGTCCCCACCTCCAGCGACAGTCCCACCTTTTCTACGTTGACGTGTACATCTACCACCCCACCACCTGTCTCGCACCCTCTCGACATGGAGGTCTATTCATGGGGGTTTGTTCATGGATGTGTTTTTGTGTTCTGTTCTTGGAGGGTATGTTTGTGGCCTATTTGTGCTCTGCTCAGTTCTTGTCAGGTGTTCAGGTATTTTTTTGCAATTTTACTTATAATTTGAATGTTGAACAAGTGATTCATGGCTTGTCATAGCCAATGGCTTAAATTTCTTTTTTGTTGTAGTTTTTTCTTATTTTATAGTTTTTTTTAATGTTAAAGTTTGCATATCTTAATTAGTAGTGTAGATTTCTTTTAATTTTAATCTTAGTTCATAGGTTTCCCTGAGGAAGATATTCATTGATGAACTCTGTCCATGGATAGAGTTGATGAACTCTGTCCACATGGACAAAGTTCCATAACCCATGCAGAGTTCATCAACTTTGTCCCTGATCACTTTACTTAGCATAAAGGATTTTAGTTGTTTTTATATATATCATAAACAAAAAAAATATTATTACACAAAATACCAAATATTACCAATTACCGATCTGTTTGATCTATGTATTTTTAATATAAAATACCAAAAAATACTAATAACAATTATTAATACACTAAGGTTAGGATCATACTCATTAATATTTATCATAAAAGAATCACAAATAACCTGTATAATGCTTATTAGTTATAGTTTATACTTACCATTATATTAGGATATTGTAGATTTATTTTAATTTTAATTTTAGTTCATATGTATTACGATGAAGATATTCATTCATGAACCTGTCCATGGACAGAGTTCATCAACTCTGTTAAACATGGACAGAGTTCATGAACTCTGTCCATGTAGAGTTCATCAACTCTGTCCCTGATCACTTTACTTAGCATAAGGGATTTTAGTTGTTTTCAAATAAATCATAAATAAAAAATATTATTACACATAAAATACCAAATATTACCGATTACTGATTGTTTGAACTATGTATTTTTAATATAAAATAACAAATATTACAAATAACAAATATTATTACACTGAGGTTAGTATCATTCCCATTGATATATGTCATAAAAGAATCCCAAATAACATGTATAATGATTATTAGTTACAGTTTTTACCTACCATTATATTAGGATATTGTACTAATTGATCTGATTATTAAGCCTATAAATAGCCAAAGATCAACTATGCATTCTTAAAAGTAAGATATGTTTGTGGTTAAGCTTTAACATATACAAAGGGTTATATCAATAATATATACAAAGTAAACTACTTATACATAAGCTCTAAGCTGAACTGATTACAACCTGTATTAATATGAAGTAATATGCAAACGCGGATGATTACACTTTTCATACTATAACTTTTTCTACATTGTTGCTAGGTATTGTTTGTTTTTTCGGTGGTTGGTTTGTTTTGCTTCCTTCATTGTTTGAGTTTATTTGTAGATATTGGTCGAAGTGTCATTTATATAAAGAAGGGTCATTTATCTTTATTTGTAGATATGGGTCGCAGAGTATTTGGAGTTATAGATATGATTGATCAAATATATAACTCCAATTACTCCATGATTGATATCTACCCATAAAATTTAGACGAAGCGGAAGTAGTAATGTCTTTACTTGTTTCTTCTTCAAGGTATGTACTATTACCCAAATTTATCATTCGATAATTAATGTTTGGATAGAGGGCATGAAATCTGTCAATGTGGACATAGTGCATGAACTATGTCCACATAGACAGAGTTCATAGGCAGAGTTCATGCACTCTGTCCACATTGACAGAGTTCATGCGCTCTGTCGATGTGGACAGAGCGCATGAATTCTGTCCAAATGGACAGACTGCAACATCTTTTTGTTTGGAATTAAATTTTGCCATTGCTTCCTATACTTTATTTTGTTATAACATGTATTTTATTATGGTAAGTATTTATATTGCTAATAAGTGTACCAATAATGTCCCATGTACTTAATACAAAATAAATCAAAAATTTTATCCCACTACTCCAAAATTAGCTCTATAATTACCATTGCTTACTTTTTGCTTTGTTTGTATTTGGGTGGCTTACTAGATAAAGATGATTAGTATAATTTTAATTGTTTTTAGTTTTGAGTGCTTACATTGTAACCACCTATCGTAATAATTCAAATCGATAACAATTTTTTTTATGTTTTTATGGAATAATGAAAATATTTCTAGCTATATTGATTTTAAGAACTATTAGATAATAAATTAGCTACATTCATTTTAAAAAATATTAGATAATATTATGGACAACTAGGTCGTTATTACAAACTTAATTTTTTAGTAGCTAGGTCTTTGAAGTTGAGGAATTAACATGTATAATTTGAATATGTTATGAGTTGATATATTAGATAATATTAGGGACATCTCGGTCCTTATTAAAAACTTAGTTTTTTTATTAGCTAGGTCTTTGAAGTTGAGGACTGAACATGTAGAATTTGAATATGTTATGAATTGATATTTGTGTAAACTTGTAGATATCATATCAAATGGAAAGGGAGCAACCTTTGAGACAGAAGCGTAGGAGGTCATCACATTCTTCAGGAGTTGGTCTCCCAAATGAAAATCGAAGATTGTCGACTTCACCTTGGGATTCAATCTTATTGTATAGTTCACATTCGTCTGATCATTGACGTGGAGATAGTAATAGAGATGATTCCCCTTTATCCTCTATGGGTGAACGTGGATCTTGACCTTCTATACGGGAGACAAGCGTGAATGTAGAGTAGGGATAATTTTAGGGGCGAATTTTAGCCCAGTGGGCTATTTTTCCATGTTTTTCTCCCAAAAAACGATTCGCCATTTTGCAGTTTTTGAAGCCCCGTTTCACCCAATTTTGATGGGGTAAAATTTTTTCACCCTAAAAATCGGTAAATTATTATATAAACGATATAAAATACTTGGAAATTAAAATATTTTTTGAAAATATCATGAATCATTTAATAGTTGGTGTTTTAAGAATTGTTAATATTCGCCAACATTTATACACTTTTAAATAAGTATGGTTCGTTAAAATCATCCCTGGTGCAGAGCAAGGTTCACAAGAGGCTTGTCATCCTACACAGGGTGGCGAAGGTCAAGCTAGGATGCAATATGTCCAACTAGCTGAGGGTTGTACACCCATTTCGACCTCTCCATCAGATTTACTGGAGGAGTTTCCATGGGAAAGTGGTCTTCAACAAACGACCCTTGAATGTTGTAGGGCTCACTATGACAAGCTACAAAACGATCTTTCTAGTTTGGATCTCGCTCTAGAGAACAAACAAAGTATAAAGATGGTTTTGCGATCATTACAAAAATTCATTGACGCATTAGAGGAAATTTAANCTAAAAAAAATTAATAAAATAATAGTTAAAATAATAAAATAATATTTATTAATTTTGGAGGAAGAAAAGAAAAAAACTACTTTTTGTTTGTATTTTTGACATATTTCCTTGTGTTTTTACTCAAATTTCAATCGGGATAGCTCGTTGGATGCAGAATTAAATTCCACATCCAACGAGTACCCACTTAGCATACTTTTCACAGACTCCGCTACCTGAAAAACAAGAAATACCTAAAAAAATGTGATGATGACATCATCATCACGTTTTTTCAGGTATTTCTTGTTTTTGGGGTAGTGGGGTCCATGAAAAGTATGTCGAGGGGGTACTTTATGGATGCGGAATTTAATTCCACATCCAACGAGATCTTCCGACCGAAATTTGAGTAAAAACACGAGGAGATATGTCGAAAATACAAACAAAAGAAGTAGATTTTTTTATGATACCTATCCCCAAATTTATATTAAAAAAGTGTTTAAGACCTATATGGTATTTCAAATTTAAAGCAATTTCATTGGTTAACACGTGATGACATGGGATTTGAGTTAAAGTTAAAAGGCCCATTTTGAGTTGAAATTTCCTCTAATGTATATGAAGATCTTGGACTAACAACAAATGGTTTTATTGCCTTGATGCAAAGAAGAAAGGCACAGGTGATGGGTCTAAACAAGTGGGATGTTGTGAAGGCGAAAGTGACTAGAGAACAAGCCAACTCAATGTTTAACTTCAAAGAGGGCCTAAAGCATAAAACATTGAAAGTGAAATATTTTAAGCACCCTAAACTTGCACATTTTTTATATGATCAGTTCCTTGCAGCCTATGGTTGGTTGCCATGGAATGATGAGGTTCCTAATTATTTTGCTAGGTTTTTTTATCCCAAATTTTTTTTAGGAATGAAGCTAGACTATACTGATATTCATTTCAAGTTTTTTGGAGTTGGAAAGGATAGGATATACAATCGAAAATATGCTCTTATAGATCCCAGTACTCTTCGACCTCCACCTCAGATATCTCGTCCACCTAGGCTTGTGAATTACAAATCAGAGATGGAGCCCACATCACAAGTTGGGACAACTACAAGGCATAATGTTGCTGAAGGTTTGACTTCAAAATTTGTAGGAGTTGATGTTGGATTGAGTCGAGATAGGGATCAAGCCACTATTTGGCAAGATTTTGTTTACAAAACAAATTATGAGTTAGATTGTATGGGAATTGAAGATCTAAAGGCATATGCCAAGGTTTGTCATGTTATATGCAAACTCTGCAAGGTGTAGATAGTCCTACCACTTGGTGGGGTTGTTCATGACATACATTCAAAGCATGTCTTCCACAATTTGGTTTACTCTTTCAGTCTTCCTGTCCGTTTGCAGGTGACAAGCAGTGCTAAAGTTCAGTTGCGTCTCTAATCTAGAGAATAAAGATCTCTAAAAGTTTCCTGTAAACTTCACATCTCGATCTGAGATAATTTCTTTGGGTATCCCATGAAATCTAAATATCTCTTTTAGGAATATATCGGTAATGTTCACGGCCTTGTAGGTCGATTTTATAGGGATGAAGTGTGTTGGATTTGACAACTTGTCAACTACTATGAATATGGAATCATTTTGCTTCTTTCTTTTCAGTATTCCAGTAATAAAATCCATACTTATAACCTCCCACTTCCATTCTGAAATGGGAAATGGTTGTAGCAATCCTGAAGGATACTGGTGCTCAGCTTTAACTAACTGACATTCTTGACATTTCACAATAAACATTGCAATGTCAGGCTTTAACTTAGGCCAGAAAAGGTGTCTCTTGAGGGAAGATATCATCTTTTGATATCCCAGGTTCCCTGTGTAGGGTGCCCTATGAAATTATATGATGATGTTGGATCGAATGGAACATACAATCTGTCCTTAGACCATAGTAGTACAGAGTCATCCACCTTGTATTCCTTCTGTTATTGAAACAACTGGTCCTCTTGGAATTTCTTGAGTATTTCCACATAGAACGGGTCAACCTTGTTGGCCGTTCTAATGTTCTCATGCAAATATGCATCATTTTGACTTAGGGTCACCTCATATATCATATGAGTTCATCGACTCAGAGCATTAGCAACTTTGTTCTCCTTGCCCTTAATATGCTTTAGTTCAAAGTGATATTCACTTAGGAAATCCAACCATCTGGCTTGCCTCACATTCATATTGGGCTGATCGAATAAATATTTTAGACTCATATTGTCAGTCTTTAGAAGAAACTTCCTCCCCATGAGGTAGTTCCTTCACATATTTAGAGCATGGATAATGGCCTCTAGCTCAAGATCAGGCGTGGGATAATTTTGCGCATGCTTTTTCAACTTCCGTGATTCATAACAAATCGCATGATCATTTTGCAAGAGGACTCCTCCAAGTCCTTCTGTGCATGCATCTATACATACAACGAAATCCCCATCAGGACCTGCAATCCGCAACACTGGTGCGGTAATCAAAAGATGCTTAATATTTTGAAAACTTTCTTCACACTTGTCAGTCCATAAGACTTTGTTTGCTTTCTTCTGCAAAATTTTCATGGGGCAAGTGATTCTCGAGAAGTTCTCAATGAACTTTTGATAATACCCGACTAAACCCAAAAAGGACCTAATATCAGTGACACTATTTGGGGTAGGACAATCCTTTATACCTTGAATCTTTTCTGGGTCTACAACTATTCTTACCTCAGATATGATTTGACATCGGTACTGTATTTGTGGTTTGTAAAAATCACATTTACTAAACTTAGCGTAGAGCTGGTGTTCTCTCAACACTTGAAGTACTATGCGAAGGTGTTATTCATGTTCCTCTTTATTCTTGGAACAAACCGAAATGTCGTCAATAAAGACTAGTACAAACTTATCCAGATATTTACTGAATATGTTGTTCATCATACACATAAATTTTGTGGGTGCATTGGTCAACTCGAACGGAATCAATACAAATTTGTAGTGCTCGTACCTCATACGAAAGGAGGCCTTGGGAATATCTTCATCTCAGATCCGTACTTGATGGCACCCAGATTACAGGTCAATATTCAAAAATATTTTGTCTCCTCCCACCTGGTCGAATAAATCATCAATCCTAGGTAGCGAGTAGCAGATATTTATAGACATTTTGTTCAACTGACGGTAATGAATGCACATCTGCATCATACCATCCTTCTTCTTTACGAACAAAATAGGTGCTCCCTAAGGGGACACACTCGGTCAGATATACCCTTTCTCTATTAATTCTTGCAACTGCAGTTTGAGTTCCACCAATTCTGGTGCACTCATGTCGTAAGGGGCTTTGGAGACTAGAATTGATCTTGGGGTAAGTTCAATAAAAAATTCTACATCACTTTTCGAAGGTAATCTAGGGATTTCGTTGAGAAACACATCCTTCAATTCTTTAAGAATGGAGACGTCTTCTATGCGTTGTTCTCTATCAGACTCTACGTCTCAGATGTTCACCGCAAACAACTTGCATCCCTTTTTAACACACTTCTTTTCTTGTAAGGTAGAGATTTGTATTACAGAAACTTTCTTTGGGATGCCTAGAACCTTTACTTGGTTCCCTTGGCTATAAGTACACAAGATAGACTTGTGTAGACAATCGAGCATGACATGGTGCTGTTCCAACCAATCCATGCCGATAAGAATATCATACAATCCTAAAGATAAGATGCTCAAGTTTACCATATGTTGCAGCTGCAACTTTTCTCCCCAAATTTCTTAAATTTAGGACCCCTCCTCATGATTTTACTTTAATCTTTGAATCCTTTGAGTTGTTGGCATGTGTTTCAATCTTTAAATGACTACAAATATTAACTCTTTGTTAGAATAATCAAACCCATAGTATTACCCACTTAGACATTAATTCATTTATTTTTGTCTTATTTGCCTAGTTCATGAGTCCCACCATGTTCAAGTTGCTAATTGCCTATCCATAGAGGTCAAACTTGCCATATTTGACTCATGTAGCACTTGGGAAAGCCTTAGGAATCAAATCTGCTTTATTCTTGGCCTCCTAGGTGCCCTTCTGCTTTTTTTGCTTTGTTGACAGCTTTTTCAGTTTTTAAAGCACATAAGGAAAGCAAGACTAGGTGAGGTGAACCTGTTTTATTCCCCTTTCATCCTCCACTCTTTCCTCCATGAAAAAGCATGTATGAGCTGCCATTTCACCACTCATTATCTTTCCCATGCGCCCTTTCCAATTCGTGAGCCTCATGACAGATTTGGGGTCAACTTTTTACACCTATGGGGGATTTGCCTATTTTGGGTAAGCCTGCTTTATGCTAGATTTGGATGCTTCCTCATGCATTCTATTTCTTCATGTATTATATTTATTCAAAAGCCTATGATATTATAGGGTTGGATATTGTACACTGAGTTAATATAATTTTGTGTTATAGCTCCATTTTCAGTCTCCATTGTTGACAATTTTGCATGATCAATTGTAATTTGTTGTGAGTGAAATTAATCTATTGCTGGTCAGAATTTCTACATGGTATTAGATCCATTGTAGGTTGTTACTCTCCTTCAAAAATTTTTTTGTAGGTTTGACATCAAGACTGGGAGCCTTCTACTGACAGCCGGGACAAATTTTCTAAAGTTATGGATTCACAGAAAACTATCCTCACTCCCTTCAACTATTTTGAATGGAAAGCAGAGATGGAGATCTTGTTGAGAGCGAAAGGCCTCTACAAGGTGACTATGGCTACAGAAGCAGAGCCCAATGCTACTGCAGAGAATATCAAATGGCACAATCGGAGAGATGAGACCTATGGCCTCCTATGTCTCAGTATTTCCCGAGACCTCCTTTTCCATCTTGATGGGTTAACTTCACCGGATCAAGTATGGAAGAAAATTTCTGAACTCTTCGGAAAGACATATGAGATGAGGGGACACCAAATTGAAAATGAGCTGATTTCCCTGAGTCCCAGTAATTTTGAATCACTGCAGCTATACTTCTCCAAGTTCAAAGCACTAGTTTTGCAGCTGAAACAGTGTGGTATTGAAAAGAAAGATGATCAGCTCGTATTGGCCATCCTCTCGAAGCTAGGACCTGACTACTCAGTCTTTGTTTCGACCTTCTATGCCACAAAACTCACAGCTCGAACCTGGAAGATGCCCAGCCTTGCAGATTTCATGGAATCTCTCACACAAGAACAAGACAAGCTGGTGATGATGGGCACCATCAAACCATCCAAAGATCAAGCTTTGATTGCTGGAGATTCAAAGGTGGATTCAAAAAGCAAGAAGAAAGCTAAAAAGCCACCTGAGAAAGGAAGAGACAAGAAGCAGTCTCCAGAGGATCAACAAGGTCCCAAGAAAAATACCCAGAAGAAGAAAAACAAAGGTGAAATGGACAAGTGCTCATATTGTTCGAAGGGCAATCACACTGAAATATCTTGCATGAAAAAGTAGATTGATATGCTGACCAATCTCCTGGAGAAGAATGGCATCTCCCTTCCAGAAAGCTCAAAGAAGAGAGAAGGAGGATCAAGTTCCGATGACAGAGAGAGAGTTCATGCTCTAGTTACTAGCACATCAAGCTCACCCAGTTTTATCATAGATTCTGGAGCTTCAAGACACATGGTTTCGACTAAGGAGGCCTTCTCCTCACTGGATATGTCGAAAGGACCATCTATTGTACTGGGAGATGACTCTCTCACTGAAAGCAAAGGCAAAGGAAGGATAGAACTTGATCATGGTAACTTCAACAATGTGTTGTATGTCCCTGGTCTCACCTCCAACCTTCTATCAGTGTACCAGATGACCCACACTGAGTCTCCTAAGAAAGTCATATTCTCACCAGATGAAGTTGAGATCACAGAAATTTCAAGTGGAAGAATTATTGCAAAAGGAGTAGCGAATCATGCTCAAAAGGTATACATGTTTTCACACTTCCTGCCTTACTCAAACCCCTCTGCTCTTCTTATCCATGCTAATGAAGCTAGCAAGCTATGGCATGAAAGATTTGGCCATTTAAATTACAAGTATTTGTCTGATCTTAGTGAGAAATATATGGTCATAGGGTTGCCCAAGATAAAAATTTCCAAAGGAGTATGCCAAGGCTGTATCCTAGGAAAACACCCAGAGAACAAATTTGAGAAAGCCAGTCATGAGAGAACCTCTGCACCCCTCGAGCTGATTCATAGTGATGTTGCTGGACCATTCCCTCATATGTCCATGATTCAGGCCAAATATGCATTGACCTTTATTGATGATTTTTCCAGGTATTGTTGGGTTCACTTCATGAAACACAAGTCAGAAGTTTTTGGCCTATTCAAAGTCTTCAAGGATTTGGTTGACAACCAGTGTGGAAGAAATCTCAAGGTACTCAGGTCTGACAATGGTGGTGAGTATGTCAAGACTGATTTTATTAAATATTGTGTA
>LPNX011144822.1:302997-419350 GCA_001517045.1 Pseudotsuga menziesii | reverse complement strand
CTAGCCATTGCAGCATCAAGGCAATGGGAGGTACATCATATGGATGTAAAATGTGCCTTTCTGAATGGTGATCTCATTGAGGAGATATATATGCAGCAGACCCAAGGTTTTGCTACTGACCATTCTCTTGTGTGCAGGTTGAGAAAGTCATTGTATGGGCTAAAGAAAGCCCCCAGGGCTTGGTATGCCAAGATAGATAGCTTCTTGCTATCTCTGAATTTTGTTCGGTGCAAATCAGATTCAAATGTCTATCTGAAGGTAATTAATGGTTAATTAATGATAATTGTGTTATATGTTGATGACCTCCTCATTGCAGGAAGCTCACAGGCTGAGATTGCTTCCCTGAAAGGAGCTATGAACCAAGCCTTCTCCATGACAGATTTGGGGCTCTTAAGTCAATTTCTGGGGCTTGAGATTGCTCAAACCAAAGCTGGAATCAAGGTGCACCAGTCCAAATATTCCTTGGATTTGCTGATCAAATTCAGAATGCAAGATTGCAAAGCAAGCAAAACTCCTTTCCTTTCAGGAGTGAAGTTGGAGGAAGATGATTCTCCACCGATGGTAAACAACACTTTGTATAGACACTTGATTGGATGTTTATTGTATTTGACACATACTCGACCTGATATTTGTTATGCAGTCAGTGTTGCTTCTAGATTCATGGATCAGCCCCATGAGATCCATTGGAAAGCAGCCAAGAGGATCCTTAGCTTTGTTCAGGGAACAAGGACACATGGGATTTTCTATAAAGCCAATTCTAACCTTGAGTTAATTGGTTTTACTGACAGTGATTGGGCAAGTGATAGCACAGACATGAAGTCCACTTCAGGTTATGTGTTCATGCTTGCAGAAGGGCCAATCATCTGTTCAAGCAAGAAACAGAGTGCCATTGCACTCTCATCTACAGAAGCTGAGTACAGAGGAGTTGTCAATGCAGCAACTCAGTGTTTATGGTTGCAGGGTTTACTTGGAGAGTGTGGTTTCGAACCTGAGTACTCAACTACCATCTACTATGATAACCAGAGTACCATTCAAATCTGCAAAGATCCAGTTCAGAAGCAGAGAACCAGACACATTGAGATTCACATGCACTACATCAGAGAGCTTGTGCATGATGGCACCATTCATCTACTCTTCTGTTCATCTTCAGAACAAGTAGCTGATATCTTCACCAAAGAATTTTGTGAGAAGACCTTCAGCAATCTCAAATCACTGCTGGGGATTGCTGATCATGCTGTAAAGGCATGAGTGGAGACAAGATTCTACAATTTTGTTTTACAGTCCATGTTTAAGGGAGGATTTTCCCAAGTTGGTTTTGCCTCTTTCCTTGGTTCATATGGACTTGCAGTATGTAAAAGGGTGGCCAAGCCTTGTTTCTAGGCCCTACATTTTTTATTTATTACTCATAAAGTCATGCTTAAGGGGGGGGTGTTAGAATAATCAAACCCATAGTATTACCCACTTAGACATTAATTCATTTATTTTTGTCTTATTTGCCTAGTTCATGAGTCCCACCATGTTCAAGTTGCTAATTTCCTATCCATAGAGGTCAAACTTGCCATATTTGACTCATGTAGCACTTGGGAAAGCCTTAGGAATCAAGTCTGCTTTATTCCTAGCCTCCTAGGCGCCCTTCTACTTTTTCTTCTTTGTTGACTTCTTTTTTCAGTTTTTAAAGCACATAAGGAAAGCAAGACTAGGTGAGGTGAACCTGTTTTATTCCCCTTTCATCCTCCACTCTTTCCTCCATGCAAAAGCATGTATGAGCTGCCATTTCACCACTCATTAGCTTTCCCATGTGCCCTTGCCAATTCGTGAGCCTCATGATAGATTTGGGATCAGCTTTTTACACCTATGGGGGATTTGCCTATTTTGGGTAAGCCTGCTTTATGCTAGATTTGGATGCTTCCTCATGCATTCAATTTCTTCATGTATTCTATTTATTCAGCAGCCTATGATATTACAGGGTTGGCTATTGTACACTGAGTTAATATAATTTTGTGTTACAGCTCCATTTTCAGTCTCCATTGTTAACAATTTTGCATGATCAATTGTAATTTGTTGTGAGTGAAATTAATCTATTGCTGGTCATAATTTCTACACTCTTGACCAAGGTCTGGTTTTTTGATTGCGCTGAAGTTTTATGGTGAGCCCTAGCTATTAATATTGTTTTGTTTATTGATCAAACCAGTTGTCTCTACTGAGGTCGCCATTGTTGGATGTTTGAAGTTGACTGAAACACTTATTTTTTTCATTGTTTTGATCGGAATTTTGAACCATTTTCCGTCCGCCGTTGCAGCTCCTAAATCAATTTAGCTTTTGAACTATGAAAGCACTGATGGCCGATGCGTTTTAACTTGTTTTAGTCGCGTGCATGAAGTCGTTTCTCGTCCACCATTGCGGATGGAAAAGCCTTTTGTCTTCCGAAACGCAAATCCGTCCGACGTCTGACTTGCATCGCATGGCTTTAGTTTTCTCTTTTCCGCTGTTGAGGCTCTCCAAGTCTTTTGGCTTCTGAAGTTCAAATCCTTTCGACTTCCGATTAAAGGCTCTCTTGCACACGTGTCACTTGTCCATGATTTGGGTTTCTTCCGCCGTTGCGGTTGGGAAATCCCCTTGGCCTCCGATGTTGTTTCCTTTCAATTGTCGATTTTAAGTTTTCCCACCAGTGTGTTTCCTATTGACTATCGTAGGCTAGTTTTTTCAGGCCCGTAGATGGTGCGCCTCGCCATTTCCTTGTGGAATAGTCATTTAATTGATAATATTTGTTGTTTTGAATGATGCTGGTCGATTGATGGCAGGCGGTTTTGAGGAGATCAAGTACTCTACCGTGGTGTTGAGAAAGATGGACCGTTTGGCAAGAATATTATTGAAACCAGAGGGATCACCAGGAGAACTAGGGGAGTAGAAGACAAAGCCCAGAGCTATAACGACGCGAGCCCAAGAAGTCATCAGTTACCAAGTGATCCATGATTACATACAGACAAGGAATGTGAAGCGTTGGAGAAAATGAAAGATCATGCGTTTGGGGAAAATGAAATGCTCTGTAATTATAGTTTAAATATTTCAAAGTAGGAATGAGAGAGGGATTTTTCCCTGGAAAATTTTGTAAATGTTTGCTTGTAAGAGGAACTACTTCGTTTTGCAAAGGAAACTGCAATTTTTCCTGCTGGATAGAGTGAAATGTGGAATGTATCAATGCGACTCAATGAATAATGTTGAAGAGGAACTATTTCGTTTTCAGCTATGTTTCATTTACTGTGAGAGTATTTAATTTCCTGAACCTATGTTCTTGTTAAATGTTCTTCAGTATCTTTGGGATTTCTTCCACTGTGAGTAATAAATGTTGTTCGTAAAATAATCGGCTATCTGGTTGTTTAAATATCTGTAATTGTTCATGTGTTTTGAATGAAGTATCAGCTGTCTGTAACTGTTCATAATGCATGTACGGAATGTATTACTCACTAACGAATGATAACCTTGCTCCCTAGGGATAGATTTAGGTAAGTAGTTTATTTACTTACTGTATGTGATTTAAATGCTTGCGCGCCTTAATACGAGAGGTAAGAACCTGCACATCACTTTGTGACAGCCCCTTGCAATTTATCACCCTGCATTATTAATTAGGAACTTGCATTTCATAATTTAGTCAAAATACAAAAAACTCGATGGACCGGGCCGCAACCGGTAAATCTGTTGTTTTGTACCTTGACCTACGGTAACCGGACCGCAAACCGGACAGATTCCCTATACCAAACAGTCAAAGGGCTAGTTGGGAACGTTGATTGGGGAGAATCCTTTACTGTTGCTGCCTATGAATTTCCAGGCCTCAACAGTTTTGGCGCTAGAAGGAGGGCCACCAGTGTATGGCTGGCAGAGGAAACCCGTTTTCCCAAGAATATTCCACCGATCACAGTTCTGAAAGCAGTGGGTTCCATAATCCAATTCCGGAAGAAAGAGAACATCTATATTCTGTTGACAACGAAATTGTTAATGATCTAAGAAGACACACCAGGGCATATGTAAAGAAAATTGGAGGATTTCCAATCATCCCCGAACTGCCCGGAAGAAAGTATAAAAGGAAAGATCATCCTGAAGCGGAAGGATCAGTGTTGGTTGGAGACTGGGAAGAGCTGGTAGAAACATCCTTGCAGGAAGTTGTGCTACCTTTGAATCAAGAAGGCCTAGAAACCCCTCACGGTTCTCCTGCTCACACTCCAGTTGGTTCACCTCCTCACTCTCCGCCCAGACTCATGGCTGGCATAAACGCAAACCAACCACCTAACCCGCCAAATCCGCCACCTGCATGGAGAGCCATATCACACTTAAACTTGAATCCTCCATTACATGACCTACCTCAAGCCTTTGATAAGATGTTGCCCAAGTTCGATCCAAATGAGAAGATACTAGTAGATGATCACCTACAAAGATTTTACTTGGCAATTGAGGGATTAATGGTCGGGGAACATGAAGACATGGTATGCAGACTGTTCCTTCATACCCTCAAAGGAGCCACAGCGTCATGGTACTTTGGATTGCCTGCTAACTCTATCCCTGATTAGGATACCTTCGAAAGAATGTTCAGAAGTAAGTATGCAACTCAGAAAACCCATGCAGCTCTCATGAAAGGGCTGTGCGCGTTGAAGAAAGAAAGAAAAGAAAAAGTGCACAGTTTCACGCAAAGGTTTGCAGCATATCTAAAGAACTTCTCTAAAACAGATAAGCCTTCAGACAAAGTTCTTATTGAATACTATACTTCAACTTTAGGCCCTGATTTGGCTATGTTTGCCAAAGGTAGGGCCAAGCCAACTCTGACAGAAACCTATGAAGAGGCAAAAGTGGTGGAAGCTGAAAGAGAGAGCATTGAAGACTATCCAGAACAGTCTGGAGAGAAAGCTACAGGAAGAAAAACCTTATTGTTTACCAAGCCTAAGGAAGAAAAGTCTCCAGATTTGGAGAATATGTCCAAAATTATGCAGAAGCTTTCCAATAAAATCATAGATATGGAAAAGGAAAAGGAAGCACAAAAGTTTTATAAGCCATATTATAAGAAAAGAGAGGACAACCACCAGTCTCAACCTCCTCCTCACAATACGGCATCTATGAACTTAACAGAGGTAGGCTTGGATATTTTTTGCACATTCCACCAATAGCCACATTCTGAGAAGAACTGTCCGCAGTGGATAAATTCGATGACGTTGGTCATGAATCGGCTGTTAGATTCTAGATTGACTGAAGAGGGAAATGAGGAAAGAAAGGAAAATTCTGCTGCTACGTTTGCTAAAGAACAGGAAGAGGAAACCATGGCTTTATGGAATTCTATCTCACTATTTGATGCTGAAGAAGAAAAGACTCAGGGGTGTGAAGACGTTATGGAGACCAATGTAGCCACGAGGAGCCAAGGGACATTTAATGAAGACAGTCTTATACTTCCAAAGATTAAGAGGCTGCAGAGAAATGTTAAGAAGAGATTTCAAGACAAGTCTTTGGCTGATACAATTCCAGAATTCACTATTACCAGCCAAAGTCCTAGACATAATGATACAACAGCCAGGCCGAAGGAAGGTAAGGAGAGTGCTGATAGGCCTCATCCCATGGAACAGCAGATGGATTACGACATTGTGGAGGATTTAAAGAAGATAAAGGTGAATGTTCCACTATTCGAGATGTGCAAAGTGCCACAGCAAAAAGAAAGGCTGTTGAGAGCCCTTGAAACGTCAGATGAAAAGACGCCCACGAACAACCAACCAGAAGAAGAAGAAGAGATTGGAGAGAACAGCAGTGGAGGTAAGACAAAGCACAAGAATCCACCTTTCCTCCTTACTTTTGAAATCTTTAACTACAATGTACATAATTGCTTGGTAGATTCAGGGGCAACTGTTAATGTCATGCCAATCTCTGTCTGTAAAAGAATCAATGAGCAGCCTAAGCCATCCCCGTGGAGAGTAGTCCAGTTGGACAGGACAGATGTGAAGGTGATTAGTGAGATGGAAGATGTCCTAGTCCATCTAGCTTCAAATGATAAAGTATGCCATGTCATTAATATCGTGGTGGCTGATATACCAGATGCATATGGCCTTATCCTGAGCAGAGATTGGTCGTCCAAACTTAATGGATATTTCGCGTCTGATTGGTCACATCTATGGTTTCCATACAAAGGAAGTCCGAACCAGATTAAGATTTTGAGGGAGCCTCACATGAAGTACAATGTTACCCGACTTGAACAGAAGAATGAACCTATGGATTTTGTCTTGGGAAACTATTTTATTGAGTTAGAACCAGGTAATTACCAAGCAAAAGAAGCCAGCAACACAGCTGATACCTAGCCTGATTTCCTTCGATTCTCACAGGATGATGAGATTGACTGTAAAATAGTAGACTTAGCAGTAGGAATAGATTCGTTTTCAGTAGTTAGTGATTTTTGGACTTTATTTTTTGATGGCTCTAAGACATTAGAAGGGCCAGGGGCTGGCTGTGTCCTAATTAACCCACAGAAGAATAAACATTTCCTTTCATGTAGATTAGAGTTTGAGTGTACTAACAATACAGGTGAGTATGAAGCACTAGTGCAGGGACGAAAGAAGGCAATTGAATTGAAGGTAAGTAATCTAAAAGTTTTTGGGGATTGTGAGATTATTGTGAAACAAATCCAGAATCAGATACATTGTATTTCTCCTCACTTAAAAGCTTACCAGAATGAGGTATGGGATTTGCTGAAATATTTTGATGCATTTAACATCATTTCAATTCCAAGAATAAAAAACGCAGCTGCTGATTTGTTGGCCACATCAGCCGCTAGACTCGTACCCACTAATAATCGATGCTCTGTTGAACTGCTTTTTAGGCCCTTTGTACCTAATATGATTACAAACCTATGAGTGTTCGATGACGACCTGCAAATCATAGAATGTTTAAGGAATGATGAAGTGTTTATAGGAGCGATCATAGACGATGAAGAGCATCAGGCTGAGATGAAATACGATAATTTCATTCCTAAAGGAGTCAGAACGTTGGAAAATATGTTCAATTTAAATGAAAATTTCAGAAGACTAGCCAATGTAAAAACCCATAGCTCATCACTACAGTTTGAGCTGATAAATTTGGGGACTGAAACGACTCCTAAGTTCGTGAATCTCGACAAATGTTGTTCACCAACAGAAAGAGACAAATTCATCAGTCTATTTAAACAATATAAAGATGTTTTCGCATGGACATATGAAGATTTGAAAACATATGATACCAACATCATCAAGCATGTCGTTCCCATTAAAACAGGCATCAAGCCATATCAACAACCTTTGAGGAAAATGCATCCGAAATTGGAACCGCTGATTCAAAGTGAAGTGAAGAAGTTATTGGACAAGAGAATCATCT
Organism: Pseudotsuga menziesii; assembly: GCA_001517045.1. NCBI lineage: Eukaryota > Viridiplantae > Streptophyta > Pinopsida > Pinales > Pinaceae > Pseudotsuga > Pseudotsuga menziesii. The sequence continues at coordinate 411,976 of LPNX011144822.1, read as the reverse complement.
TCAAAGTCAGACACTTTGATTGGGTATCAAATCTGGTACCAGTAAGGAAAAATTCTGGGGAAATCAGACTCTGCATGGATTTCAGGAACTTAAACCGTGCATCAGATAAAGATAACTATCATGTGCCACCCATGGAGCAGCTGCTACAGATGGTTTCAGGTTTTGAGCTGTTTTCATTATTAGATGGTTTCTCTGGCTACAATCAAGTATTAGTAGCCGAAGAAGACAGATTAAAGACAACATTCAGAACTAAATGGTGAACCTTTGCCTATAGAAGGATGCCTTTTGGGTTGATTAATGCTAGAGCGACATTTCAGAGGGCTATGGACATAGCTTTCCGTGGATTGATTGGACGAAGTGTTGTAGTGTACCTGGATGACATTACAATATTCTCAAAGAAAAGAGGAGAGCACGCTTTTCACTTAAGACATATTTTTGAATGCTGTCGAAAGTACGGCATCTTGCTTAATCCCAAGAAATGCATGTTCACCGTCACTGAGGGCAAGTTACTGGGGCACATAGTTTCAAAGAAGGGTATATATATAGACCCAGAAAGAATTAATGCCATTGAACAAATCCCCATGCCCCATAATAAAAAAGGAATGCAATCGTTTATGGGAACCATAAATTTTGTACGAAGGTTTGTGCCCGATTTCGCTCAGACTGTCAAACCACTACAGCAGATGGTCAAACAAAATGCACAATTTAAGTGGACAGATATTGAGAAGGACGCTTTCAGCAAAATTAAAACTGCTGTTGCACACGCTCCCTCCTTGAAAATCCCTGACTTTGATAAAGACTTTATTATGTATACATTCGCATCCGATGATTCACTAGCAGCTGTACTCACCCAAAAGGAAGAAGGGGGGGATGAATTCCCAATATCCTTTATGAGTACTGGTCTACAGGGGGCTGAATTAAACTACCTAGCCATTGAAAAGCAAGCTTACACAGTGTTTAAGGTAGTGAAGCAATTCAGGCCTTATATATTAAAAAATCGAACCAAAGTGATAGTCCCATACCCAGCTGTAAGATCCCTTCTCATACAGAAAGAGTTAGGAGAAAGAAGGGGCAATTGGGTAACGGCTCTTCAAGAATATGATATTGAATTCAAACCAGCCTCTATAGTGAAAGGACAAGGATTGTGCAAGCTTATGACTGAAAGTGGGAACAATGAAGAGCAAACATGGGAGGATGAGGTTGAATTGCATGTCATGGATGTATGTCCTTTATTTACAACTCCTGAATCTTGGTATAGAGACATGGTACATTACTTGCAGGCAGGGCTATTACTTGAACATTGGAATTCCAAGCAAAGAAGAGCGCTACGTCTTAAATCAGCATCTTATCAAATTGTGGAAGGGGTATTGTTCAGAAAGAATTATGAAGGGGTTCTCCTCATATGTCTAGAAAAATAAGATGCAAAGAAAGTAATGTCGTAATTACATGACCGTCCTGCTAGGGGACATTATTCAGGAGACACTACGTCCCATAAAATCCTCAGAGCCGGTTACTATTGGCCTGCACTCTTCAAGGATGCACATGCACATGTCAGGAAATGTGATATTTGTCAAAGGTGTGGTGGGAGACAGCCTAAAGCAGCAGCACCGCTAAAGCCTGTGATGATCACGGAACCCTTCAAGCAATGGGGGCTGGATATTATTGGAGAAATAAAACAGAATTCTTCCCTTCAGCACAAGTACATTCTTATTGTGACTGATTATTTCACTCGTTGGGTCGAAGCTATTCCACTGCGCAAGATAAATGAAGACGAAGTCATCAGTTTCGTACAAGACCACATCATGACCAGGTTTGGAGTTCCAGTTTCGTTAGTTTTTGATAATGCCAAGTATTTTTCATCAATTAAATTGACTGCTTTTTCTCATGATAAAGGGATAAAATTGCATTATTCTGCTAATTACTATCCACAAGGAAATGGCCTGGTTGAATCCTCTAATAAAAATCTGATCAGAATCCTAAAGAAGACTGTCATAGAAAACCAAAGGAGTTGGCACTCAGCCTTACCAAACGCCCTGTGGGTTGACAGAGTTACCCCCAAATTTGCAATAGGAGTGTCTCCATATACCCTTGTATATGGTAAAGAAGCCATCCTTCCTCCAAATATCATGCTACCATCTTCCATACTAGGGGGTCAGATGATGAATTTTTACAAATAAGAATATATAATCTCCTGAAAGCAGAGGAGGCCAGATCTGAAGCCAAAGAACACTTTAAGCAAAAACAAGAGTCAGTTAAGATATGGTTTGACAAGCATAAAGCTGGGAAAAAAGACTTTAAAGTGGGAGACTTAGTTCTCAAATGGGACCACCCCCATGATGAGAAAGGAAAGCATACCAAATTCTAGTAGTTGTGGGTAGGCCCTTTTTAGATTGCAGCCAAGCTTGGTCCTTCTACCTACAAGTTACAAGATCTACAAGGGTGGGAGGAGAACCTACCAGTAAATGGTTTGGTTCTCAAACCTTATTTTTCTTGAGTTTGTTTGATTTTCTGTCTTGTATATAAATCATTCATCTAGCTGTATTTTGAGTCATGTTTTTCAGTTTACTTTAGTTGAGTTTTCTTGTTTTCAATAAAGGGGACGAACCCGTGGTTGCATGGGGGACCTCTAAATGTTTGGGAGTGATAAACATTTGAGCATCATACTGTGTGTTACTACTTGAACTTCTTCCAGTTTAGCAGCTTTCTTGGATAATTCTGTGTGCATTGAAGTCCTGCTTAACCCCTATGAAATAAACCGGATTCGAGGAGTCTGGAATACTATGTCGAGGCTCCATCCACGTCACATTTAAAATGTTCTAAGGAGAAACAGAAAAGGAACCATGGAAAGGAGCAAAGTGAACAATGTATTAAATATAAATGATCCCATCCCAAGAAACGAATGCCAAAAGATGAATAAAGATTCAAAAACTCCTATGAAAGCATCATAAATCAAAGCAGGGGCTGAATCATAAGTACTAAATTGCCAAAAGATCCTCTCCGTCCGTGAGCTGAAAATTGAAGTACACCACTCACACAAAAGGGCACTATGGGATAGAGGATCCTGAATTAAAATTCAGTAAGAAAGGCGTACAAGAGGACTCATATGAAAGGGACAAAATTCCAAAAGCACAAAAGTGCTAAAATGGCATGGGAACAAGGAATAAATGAATATTGTTGCTTACCATCTGCTACAATCCTGTGGTGTCCATGCTGTTAGTCACCTGAAGAAAAAGGTTAATGAAACTCATTGTCTAGCCTCAACAGAGTCATCTAGACTTGAAAATCTTGGTTTCCACTCCCCCTAATTGGATTGTCATCAATGATTAAGGGTACGCACTTCTGTCATCTGAGAAATCCATATTGATGGAAGAATTCAAAACGATGCTATTGTTGTTAAGCAGTCTGTCACTTAGAGGTAAATTGCCCAGAGATCTATGTTTGCTAGGTAATCACCAATTGTTGTAGCTGCAACTTTTCTCCCCAAATTTCTTAAATTCGGGACCCCTCCTCATGATTTTTCTTTAATCTTTGAATCCTTTGAGTTGTTGGCATGTGTTTCAATCTTTAAATGACTACAAAGCTTAACTCTTGACCAAGGTCTAGTTTTTTGATTGCACTAAAGTTTTATGGTGAGCCCTAGCTGTTAAGATTGTTTTGTTTATTGATCAAACCAATTGTCTCTACTGAGGTCGCCATTGTTGGATGTTTGAAGTTGACTGAAACACTTAGTTTTTTCATTGTTTTGATCGGAAGTTCGAACCATTTTCCATTTGCCATTGCGGCTCCTAAAGCAATTTAGCTTCCGAACTGTGAAAGCACCGATAGCCGATGCGTTTTAACCTGTTTTAGTCACATGCATGAAGTCGTTTCTCGTCCGCCGTTGCGGATGGAAAAGCCTTTTGTCTTCCGAAACGCAAATTCGTCCGACGTCCGACTTGCATCGCATGGCTTTAGTTTTCTCTTTTCCACCGTTGCGGCTCTCCAAGTCTTTTGGCTTCCGAAGTTCAAATCCTTTCGACTTCCGATTAAAGCCTCTCTTGCACACGTGTCACTTGTCCGTGATTTGGGTTTCTTCCGTCGTTATGGCTGGGAAATCCCCTTGGCCTCCGATGTTGTTTCCTTCCAATTGTTGATTTTAAGTTTTCCCACTAGTGTGTTTCCTGTTGACTGCCGTAGGCTAGTTTTGTCAGGCCCGCAGATGGTGCGCCTCGCCATTTCCTTGTGGAATAGTTTTTTAATTGATAATATTTGTTGTTTTGAATGATGCTGGTCGATTGATGGCAGGCGGTTTTGAGGAGATCAAGTACTCTACCGTGGTGCTGAGAAAGACGGACCGTTTGGCAAGAATATAACTAAAACCAGAGGGATCGCCAGGACAACCAGGGGAGTAGAAGACAAAACCCAGAGCTATAACGGCACAAGCCCAAGAAGTCATCAGTTACCAAGTGATCCATGATTACATACAGACAAGGAATGTGAAGCGTTGGAGAAAATGAAAGATCATGCATCTGGGGAAAACAAAACGCTCCGTAATTATAGTTTAAATATTTCAAAGTAGGAATGAGAGAGGGATTTTTCCCTGGAAAATTTTGTAAATGTTTGCTTGTAAGAGGAACTACTTCGTTTTGCAAAGGAAACTGCAATTTTGCCTGCTGGAGAGAGTAAAATGTGGAATGTATCAATGTGACTCAATGAATAATGTTGAAGAGGAACTATTTCATTTTTAGCTATGTTTCATTTACTGTGAGAGTATTTAATTTCCTGAACCTATGTTCTTGTTAAATGTTCTTCAGTATCTTTGGGATTTCTTCCACTGTGAGTAATAAATGTTGTTCGTAAAATAATTGGCTATCTGGTTGTTTAAATATCTGTAATTGTTCATGTGTTTTGAATGAAGTATCAGCTATCTGTAACTGTTCATAATGCATGTACGGAATGTATTACTCACTAACGAATGATAACCTTGCTCCCTAGGGATAGATTTAGGTAGGTAGTTTATTTACTTGTTGTATGTGATTTAAGTGCTTGTGCGCCTTAAGACAAGAGGTAAGAACCTGCACATCACTTTGTGATGGCCCCTTGCAATTTATCACCCTGCATTATTAATTAGGCACTTGCATTTCATAATTTAGTCAAAATACAAAAAACTCGGTGGACCGGGCCGCAACCGGTAAAGCTGTTGTTTTGTACCTTGACCTACGGTAACCGGACCGCAAACCGGATGGATTCCCTATACCAAACAGTCAACGGGATAGTTGGGAACGTTGATTGGGGAGAATCCTTTACTGTTGCTGCCTGTGAATTTCTAGGCCTCAACACCTTAGTAAGAAAACCATTCAGGTTTACTTCACATTCTTTAACAACTTCTGAAACCTTCCGTTTTGTACTAGTGGCTAACTATACCAGCCAAGGTTTAACATGATTTACCTTGCCTAACTTGCATAAATCAACAATCTTAGGTGCAACATAGCTCCGGCAAGCACCAGGATAAATAAGTATTGAAACAGAAGTGCTCAATATATTACCTTCGATCTCGACCATTGTAGCTTTATGGTCTCCCTGTCAACCATCTAATGCTGCATATATTCATGGGGTTACCACAATGTCCTTGATAGTTAGTTCTTATTGTAAGTTGTGCAATACCCCACTAGTCTTGTTCTTACAATCTCGAGAATAATGAGGCCCGCTGCATTTCCAGCACTTGATCTGTAGCCAGGTAGCATTGGCTCCACTTGCTACTGGTTTGTTAACATTAGTAGCTGGTACATAAGGCTTCGTACCAGGTTTATTAAAGTTCCTATTCACTTGAAACCTGTTATTCTGTATTCGGTATGGCTGTGGGTTGGACCCAGGTTTGTGGTTATCTGAGAAGTTCTTAGACTTGTCTCGGTTTCATATCAGGTTCTTCTGTCGTAATTTCCCATGCTCATAGATGAGGAGGATCTTGTGTAGTGCAGTATCTAGTGTCTTTGGCATGTCAAATTCTATCCTGTCCCAAAAACTGGGAGAAAGAAATCCTAGGAACTGTTGTCTCTTCACCTTCTCTTCTTTGATATACAGTACATAACGTAATAGATCTAGAAATATTTTTATAAATGCATCCATAATCATGGACCCCATGCCTAGTTCATGGAACTCTTTTACCTTGCGGTCAAAGAACCTTTTTGACATGTATTTTTCTTGGAAAATCTTTCGAAATATTTTCCAACTTCTTTCTCGCAACTCATCTTTCTTGGTGTGCTTTAAATCTCGCCACCATCTTGCTTCCTTACCATTCAGGTTGTAGATTCCAAGCCTAGCCTACATCACACTCGAATAGTTATGAACCTAGAAATACTTACTCATTCCCAGCAACCATTCTTCAGCCTTTCCCCCATATTTACTTCACCTTCATAGGGCGGGGATCTTATTTTTCAAAATCCCCCCTGAAGGCTGTCATCATTTCTTTGCCTCTTTCTCCATGGAGAAAGTGAGTCATCACTAGCAGGACTGTGATGATACCCTTTAGTTGCTTTAGGTGTACTTATTTTTCTACTTCTCTTTTGGATCTGTTGGTGGACTTGGTAGGTTTACCTTACGGGATCCCTCCCTTCATGTTACACAATAATGCTTCATTTATAGCTTGTTCCTTTCTTTCATTTAGACTGTCTTCTCTAAAACTTTTTAGTTCTGCTTGAATAATGTGCAAAGTTTTCAGCACATTAGAGTTTAGCTCGACCACCAAGTTCACTTCTGGAGTGGGGGTGGTCATTTCTTCTCGTCAGCTGTTTTCTTCCTCAGTATTCATAAACTGAATAGCGCTAAAAAAAATGTCCTCAAACACAAAAAAATTTAATAGCAGCAAAAAAATTTCTTAATAACAAAAATTACTTATCATACTTTATTTTCTCTATGTGAATTCCTGGTGTGCCCATAAGTCTCTCAATATTGACACTGGGCTCTTATACCACTTGTAATGTCCCAAAAAATTGAAAATAAAAAAAATTATAGGCTAGTAAAAAATATTTAAACGGAACATTATTCACTTGCAAAACTTTAGCGTACACTTCATGTACCTCTATTTATTCATAAGTTGTTCTTATGTTGTGTCTTTTCCTTTCAGTCATTATTTTTAATGTATGATTACTTATGATGTTATACTGTTGTTTACCACTCAATATTGGGTTTACACTTCCATCGCATGTGTGTCGACAGTAGATTTATATGCTTCGTCCTTCCTGTATTGTCGCACTTTTGATTATGGAATACTAACTTAAATTTGTTTGTGGAAACAAAGTGGGTAGACTGGCGGGACTCGTTCTCCCATGACGGTCTGAAAGGTAAATTATTACTTTGTCATGTAGGCTTACTTAGTTCAATCAAACTAAGGCACCTCTTTTCATTTAAATGCAGCTCATTGTTTTGAGACGGGATTTGGTGTAAAGTGTGTTGACATCCTTGATCATCGATAACCTGCTGCTAGTTATTACATTGCCTATCTACTTGGTTTTATAACTTGGTAAGTGTTGCTATCGTCAATTTAGCTATTTCGGCTAAATTTCATGTACATTAATTATTCTTCATTGTGGTTTTAAATTCGTTATCCTGTATGTCATTAATATCTATTTCGTGCTATGTATATTTTTTACTATACTTATTAACTTCTCTTATGTTCTTTTATTGGTAGGTTATTATGTTCGTTTGAAGGGAAGACCCTTGGATTTTTATAGTCATAGATGTTACCATGGCATACTTTGTATGCCATGCTTCTTAAGCATAAATAATTTGTTACTAAGGTATTAAAACCCTAAGCTCTAAACGTATGGTCTAAACAATATCTAAAAGCCTTAAGCATGGGTTCTTAACTTTGGACTACCGCATCCTATGGACCATGTACCATCGAAATTCTATCCTAAAGAAAACTTTGTAATATGTTAACATTGATGTTATATTTCGGGATTGAAATGATATATAGTATAAACCATGTTTTTCTAGGGTTTAAGCATTGGTGTGGAGGGTAGTATTAATCGATACCTTGAAACAAGGCTGGACTAAGGTAGTGGGTTTGATAATTCGTTAATGGACTCCAGCCTGGTGCATTTAGTACACTTCGTAAGCATGATAGCCTTCCCTTAGGCTTGGCTCACAATAGTTGTGCAATGTATTTGTTATTTGGGGTTTCTTCGTTTTGGCTCTACGCAGAGGGATGGCCAGGGAGGTGACCTCCAGACTGTGAGGTATGCTTGCATGAATTTATACACCTACACATTGGTTTGGTTTACATTTTGATAAGGTGGCATACTCCTCATCCCCATATTGGTTTTTTCTTGTAGGTGCCGAAAGGAATGGAGGAGCAGTGTGGCTAAAACACTGTTGGCTCCAAGTTTTGCATTCATGGCCATGGTAAGCCTACTAATCAAGCTTATGCCTGTCATCTTTCATCCTTGTGGGTAGAGTGAAGTTTCAAATGGTTTTCTTGTAGGGGTTTGGATGTTGTAGCAAATTCGATTTTTCCTTTGGGCTTATGAATACAGACTTGGTTTCTTTTTAATGTTGAGGCGTTATGCCAAGAATCCTTTCTTAGGCCATCCGGCTCTATGTGATTTTGTTTCAATTATGTAAATCATTAATGTTTTGGTTTTGGGCCTTTATAGCCATGGGCTGCACCATTGCTTGCAATGGTGCCATATCCCATTGGCATGCATGTGTAAAACCTTGTCCTCTGCCTTTAATGGCGACTGTGTATAGACATTGGGATATTTGTGTAAATATATATAAGTATTGGTTTTATAAAATGTAATGGTTAACTTGATATATGGTGTATACGATTTCCTTCTGCATTTTTTATTGGGCACTGTATTTAAATGGTGTTGGGGTTTTAAAGGTAGAGGAATTCGCCTAAACGAATGCTCTATGTGTAATGTCACTGATTAACATGGAAATTGTAATACTATGACAGCGTGGGTAAAGGCCATGCCATAAATGGCATGAGCCCTTCCCATGTTGTTGCGATAGCTTGTATATTATTTACTTATGGTATTTGGTTCATATGTGAAAATGGACTGTGTATTAAAATGTTATTTGGTTGAGGCCATGCTGTAGCTAGGGTCTTATGACCTCACTGCTAGCATATGCATCGTTATTTAAAAGGCATTCGATGTGTTGGTAAAACACAGCCCGAATGCTTAGTGTAAATCATGGCCTGTGTAGATATATAAACAATGGATTTAAGTAAATGATTGATTCCTGTTCGATATTATACTATGGTTATTTTTAGAGTTTTTCCCTTGGGTCTTGAACATCCATGGGTCCTCGCTACCTCTGTTGGCATAAAAAGGGTTTTATTGAATGTAATTGTTTATTCTAAAATGATATGGCCGTAATAGCTAGGATTATGGAAAACCCACGATATTGTTTTGGTATTGTAGTGCAACTGTGTGATTATTACTGTGTAGTTGGATTTGAAAACTTGGCCATGGCTAGTGGATGGGTATATGACCTTCATCAATTTGGGCCTGGGCAATTTCAAACTGTGAAATATTCTATAAGTGATAATAGAATTGATATTAGGTATTTACTCTATGGATTTTTGTTATGATCTTTGATTATGGTAATTATTTATGTTAAAATTATTATTGTAGAGTTTAATTTTGTTTATGAATCGAATTTGTAACCTACGAGGGTCGATACCACGACCTCTGTTTATTAATATAGAGTTATATGAAATATTACTTGGTAAATCTTTAGGTGGGTATTTATGATGGATATTCTATGGGACCTTTAAACATATAATGCAAGTGATTTATGGTATTTTATTATAGATGTTAACACTATAGGTTTTATGGAAGAGTAATGATAAGGACCACATGGATGGTCATGATATCCCTATGATTAAATTTAATGTTTAATCCAGTTATGTCAAGTATTTTGGTTTTAAAAGATTATATGAAGCAGGCCTTAGAAGGTGTTTAATAATTCGTTTAGCTTGTTTATTATATGAACTCCATTCTTAGTAGATCTAGTTTAAAATATAAACTTGTATAGTTAGCATAAATAATATTTTAATTAATTATTAATGAACTAGCTTATTTAAAATTCTAGGGCAAGCCTCTACTGACAAATGGAATATGTCAGCAGAGTATTAAATATAGAGAAAATAGTGTAAACATAATACTAAGATCAAAACCTAGTTAATACAGTAACATTTATGAAGGAAACCATCCTGAACATAAACAACATATAATAAAACTTCTCTAGCATAAGATTAGTAAATCGTAATTACAAACCCTAGAAAATTGTTAGCCATAAAACTTAACCCTTAGGGTTAGAAACTTCATTGCAGCCATTACTTAACATAAATAGTAATGAATCTTTAGGAAATAAAATAAAATAGGCTTTCCAGAGTTGTATACCTAAATTTGAAGCTTTGTCAATGGCTGCACCTGCACACTTAAATAACCAGCATCAACAATTCAATGCAGATCTGACCTCTATTTGATGACCAAATCACTTGGGAACTACCACGTTCCACCCAACCATGACCCAGAACCGTTCCTGGTTTAAATCCGGATCCCTCCGAGCTGGACTCCAACATTCAAGTAGCTTATAGCTCCCAAGGTAGGGTTTCCTATCTGGTAATCAGTTCTAGATCAATCCTCCTTCCCTTGGAGGAGTGGTTCTTCAAGAAAACACTTGAGACAAAAACAAGCAGAATAATAATTCTCCTAGATAAAAATCAGAACCCCCAAGCCTTTGCTTGGATTGAGTCTTTATAGACAAACTTTTCACTCAAAGGGGCGGTTAAATCAAGAAATCATTGATTTCTTGATTTAACCCTTTTTAATTTACTGGGGTAGTTTTCAATTCTTAACCTAGGAACTTTTAACTAGTTCCTAGTTAGCCTTTCATAGAAATTTCACTATTTATTAATCCTTAAATAATAATTAATAATTGGTGGAGCTTCTCTTGTTTCTTTATTGAATTATATAATTAATCATAATTAATTATTTTTACATACTATTTATAAAATACATAGTATTAAAATACATGTTTAACATTTGTCTTTGGGCATCATATATCATGATCCCTAGACTTAACGACACTTCTCTATGAAGGTCAAGTAGATAGATGGCTCAGGTCTACTAGGATAGGAAACTCTAAACATCCTTGCATGTTGGATTTCCCTCGTATAACATGGTATCTCTTCAGTACTTTGATGAGAATGCAGAAATTCAAAATTTCATTTAATCACTTATAAATAAGTATGATAATAATCAATATTTTTCTCGAGCCGTTTTTGCTCAGAAGTTATTAAATTATTTTCAGTAACCCCTAGCACTTACCAGATCCCATACTCAATGCTTATAGCAGGGAGTTACAAACATAGTGCAATTCCAGAGCTTTCTCTCAACACTAAATGCTAGGATGTACTTGTACGATACACCTAGGGATACAATGGACAAGAATCCAATGCTCCAAAACTTATGCTCAATATCAACATGGAAGGCTCCAGATATTATGCCCAACAAATCCAATTATATGTTCATGTGTTCCATAGCTTCTTGCTCAACACAAAGGTAAGTACTCATGTGCTCCAGAGCTTCTTTCCCAACACAATTCATCAATCACTCAAGTGTTCTAGAGCTCCTCGCTCAACACAAAACATCTCATCAATCATGTGCTTCAGGCTCCATGCCCAACATAAACAAGCATATATATCATCAATAATTGGCTTATGCCCAATATATAAAAACAATTCATCATATTCATATGCAGTGGGGTCTTTGCCCAATATATAAATAAAATATCAATATAATATTCATGATCATTAGGCTCATGATTATAACTGGTAGGCCCAAAATTTAGGATATTACATTATAAATTTCACTTTCAAATTTCTTGAGAAAATCTGTCACACGTATTTTATCTTCTCGCAAATCAATTCTTTTGGAATATGCATCACTAGAACATGTAGAATAATTGTTTTATTCATATCTTCTCCAATCAATGGTTACATTTGAAAGCGACTGATCATCATCGATAGAGTATTTATTGTGGAATAAAACAATATTTCCATAACCATGACAATGTTTTCCATTGACACATTTCTTATTATAAAATACTTCATCGTGATTTCTCTCACATAGATTTTGATATATGAATTCACGTACTATGGGTGGAGGTGGTGAATTTGTCCAAAACATTTTACCAAATTCAAGAAACTTGTCATAATATAATTGAAAGTGCACATGATAATGACAACTACATGTGTCACGTATAGTAATAGGTCTAACATAACATGGTTTTTGTTGCACAAATGTCATGATTGAAATATTAATTCCATGATGATCCTCCTTCAATTTATTGAACAATTGTACTTGTGTTATTTCCGTTATATGTTAAGGGAAGATTTCATATACATTTCGTGATAATCTTGTTCATATCACATCCCTTGAATTTAGTGAAACTCGAACATGTTCCAACCAATATTTCTATACAATATCTTTAACACCTTCTCCCATTCTATGTTTGTAAGGTTGTCTACAAATAATTGCCCAGAAAGCAAGTTCATCATTTTCATCTATTTGCATTTTGAATTTGCTATGTTTTTATAATGTATTTCTTAAGGTTCCAATTGCTTGTGCTAGTTGTGTTGTCAAATGTTTTTGTCTAGTACTAGCTGAAACAATTGTTGTTTGAATTGCTCTATGTGCATCACTGGTATCTTTCTTTCTGGATTTTCCAATTTTTTTTATTGAATCACATAAATTTTCTATCACATTATGTTTAAATTTTGACTCTTTTGTCACCTTGGGAATACCCAATAATGACGTAGCACCTTCTAACTTCTTGGACACCAATAAACATCTCAAAATTTGCACTTGTCCTACTATTGAATAATCCTTGAGAATATCATCATAAATTTTTGTAGCATGATATTGTGCAACATGTATGGGTAATTTTTATCCATATTTGTCTCAATCAATGTCTTCTAACATTTCATCATCAATGGTGAAAGTACCTATACATCAAGTTAAATTTAATTTAACATATGTCCAAAAATACAATTCATTATAAAAAATGACTTTGGAAAATACACGATATATACATACCAGGTCCAATTTCGGGATCTTGATTTTGATATTCAATATTGACTTCATCAACATTAACATATAAATCACTATTTACATCTTCAACAATGGTCTCTTCAACTTCCATTTGTTCTTCTTGTACCCTATTTTCAATTTCCATTTCATCAATAGTGTCATGTAAATTTTTTCTTATATCTTCAATTCTCTCTTTCGTTTCTGCAAACCTTTCTCTTTTGTCTCTATTTCTGAGTTTTGTTTTTCCCTATTAGCATCGTCATCACGTTTATGATCACTTTTTTTTATATGGTTTCTTTTATTTCCCATGATTGTTTAATCTCCTTTGGAAAAACCCTTGGAAAAAAATAAGAACACCTTGTAAAGAAATCTTCTTTGTAAAACAAATGGAAAAAAAACTGTTTGAAAAAAAACCTTCTTTGAAAAAATAACTTATATAAATATTTTGGAAAAAAAAAAACTCCTTTGCAAAAATACCTTGCAAAAAAACTCTTTGAAAAAACCCATTGTAAAGAAATAACCTACTTTGCAAAAATACCTCAGTTCAAAAAAAAACTCTTTGAAAAAACCCCTTGCAAAGAAATAACTCCTTTGCAAAAATACCTTGAAAACAAAAACTCTTTGGAAAAACCCATTGTAAATAAATAACCTACTTTGCAAAAAATATCTTGGAAGAAAAACTCTGAAAAATATTCTTGCAAAGAAATAACTTCTTTGCAAAAATACTTTAGAACACAAAATCTTTGGAGAAAGTGCCTTGGGAAAAAAATCTTTGAATGCACCCCTTGTAAATAAATAAGAAGAAAAATACCTTGTAAAAAAATCCTTTAGCAAAAGAAATCTCCTCTGAAAACCGCTTCAAAAATAATTTTACTTATACAAAATGAAAAGGTGCAAAAATAATGAGTCTCTTTTATTTTATTTATACGAATATAGATAACGTAAAAAAAAATTCCGACTGACAAATTTTTTTTTGTGTTTAGTTTTTCGGCTGAACATCCTTGCTTGTAACGGTTCCGTAACGGAAAAACATTATCCAGCTGAATAATTATTCAGTGACACAATTTCTCGGTCGAATAACCTCTGAGACCTGAAACCTGCACAGTTTTTAGGTTTCTCCATTTTCAGAAGGTAAAATGGATGCCTTACACTACAAATCGACTGTCGAACTGATACCTTTAGTTTCATCATTAAATCTACTTTCCGCAGGTATAGATTTTGTTATGTATAGGTGAGATCCAATTTTCTATTTTTTTTGTTTCTTAAGATGCGTCGAGTTTAGTTTCATCTCTTTCAAAATACGGTGAAATGAAAAATACATAACTTTAAAAATTCACCACCTAAAAAAATGAAACAAATATGGTACGGTTAATTGGAGTGTCAACTTCAAAAGGGTATTCGTAGATTTTTAAGTTTTATAGTCAATTGAGAGAAAAGTGTCACAACCAAAGACATGTCTAAAACAGACAAGGTTTTCCCATTAATTGAATTCAAAAAAATATTAAAATTAGTATATAGATCTATTGGTTAAAAACTTATAGTCACCGCAATAGTATATTGTGTGTAGATTGTCGTAGCATATTTCTTATCGCAAAACACAAGTTTAACAATGATTTTAGGGGTGCAACCAAACATGACTATTTTTTAGTCCTTTCATTTTATAAGGACACACTGTCAAACATTTTCCAAAATCACATATCAAATATCAATAAAAAAAATTGAAAAAATTATGAATAGAAAGCTAACATAATTCTCTAAAAGTTTTGTTTTTACTTAAAAGTGAAATTATAAATAAAAATATCACTTTCATTCACCCAAAGTTGAAAAACATGAAAAAATCAGAGTTATTTTCTCATAAGACCCCCAAAAATAGACACCCATCTTCATGGATTCACCATGGAAGTTTCATGTTTATGACTTGAAAATTCCATTTTTCTTCCCTTACGTTTGTAAGGTGCATTTTCTACACAATATGATCAGATTCTTTATTTTTCTCATTTTCTTTGTTATGTATTTTAGCTAATAAAATAGTATTAATTCCTCTTCATCTTTTAGGATTCGTTCATTACCCTCTTTAAATTTTCTTAGTTCTAATCTTAATTCCTTAACAGTCCATTGTGGTTCAGATTTATTGTCTTGACTTTCATTCAGAGTCACCCAAATTTCCCCATCCCTTCAATTACACTTTTCATTATTTAAAGTATTTTCTAGGCGAAGTTATTCCTCTATAGACATAGTTGCATCTACCATGTTTTTCCTGCAAGAATATAGTTATCCTTCTCTTTCTGTTTTGTAAGAGAATTAAACCAAAAAATAAAGTAAATTAGTTTTTTCTGGTTTCTTTATCAATTTAAGTGTTGAGACGGTTTAGTCATAGTGCTTTAACCATGCTCTGATACCATTATGTAACACAGCTCAAAATCATAAAATAAATAAAAAAATTCCATGCATTAATTTACTTTAAATAACTAGCAAATTACTTGTGTTCTACCTCTGAAAGTTTTTAATATCTTAATATTGTCTATTATGTAAGGTTCTATTAGTTGATTCAATGACCATCTCCTTTTGAAACATTCATCCATACCCACATAGGTGATGTTCTAGATTTACTTTCTTTTAATTTTATTGTTTTTATTACGTCCTTACTTTCCCTGGGATTGGGAGACTATTCGAGGTCTTGACCCCATCCCTTATGGAATAAGATAATTAAAGAGTTTTAAAGGCCTTAGTCCTTACCATAGCCTAAGTTTATGGTATGTTTGTGACCCTCCCCTTAAGTGCGATGGCTTGGGGTTTGTAATACACATGGTACCTACCATAGTGTAAACCTTCATTATAATATAATGCAAAGGTTTAAAGTTTAAGAAAAGTTTTGTTTGGCATTATAAAAAGTTTGTTATGGCAAGTATTTCACCATGGTTTCCGATGTAATGTTTCTTGCCATAAATAAGAGGTTTCTGTATGATATGGTCTAAGCCATGGTTCATACGATATAATATATGGTTTGAATGTTGGATTTTTCATCGCATGGTTCAATCTTTGATATTAGAAAATTCATCCAATGATTTCAGACCATGATTTCTCTTGTCGTGTATTAAAGTGGTACTGTCGTTGACTTAAATTTTGTCATGGCCGCAAGTTAAAAATGTAACCATGCTCTTGAGCTCGCTTAAGAATTCATCTCGGAATTACACCTGTATGATGGGATTGTAAGGGTTTTACAAGGTTTTTAATTTGTCCTTTGGTTGTTGGAACCCTCGTTACTACAATGGATGTTTTTAGTCTGAAGTCGATGAGAGCCGAACCTCTGTTCTATGGTAATGGCTGAGGAAATAAGTTTTTTTGGTTTAATTTTGTGTTAATTGCATGGTATTTTAACCCTTTCAAGGTGTTCCAACTCCCACGACTTCCTTGATGGCCTACATTGCAATTCTTGCGCTTCAACGCAGCCTGCCAATACTTTGAGAATACAGTCTGTCTGTAATGAGGTAAGGATCATCCTGAAACTTGTTTTCTGCATTTTACTTGGTAAAATATCAATGTTTATGGTAGTAATGATGTCACGGTTTGTTTTTGTAGGAAGATGAGGGATAAGGGTAAATCCGAAGGAGCTGAACCATGGCCCTCTCTGCGAAATGCCCAAGGTAAGAAAAAAATTAAGGGTTAACTAGTTTTCGTTGGCATTTTGTCATTAAAAAAATTGATTCTAACTGTAACTTTAAATTTTGCAGATTCATGTTGCTGGAGAGGGAGGCGACACAGTCACCTCCTCTCAGGCTCATTTTTTTTAACTCTTATGTAATCAGTTCTTTAAAATTTTCAATTATAAATCATTTTTATTATGAAATCAGTTTACATTCACTAACGAGTGTAAGATAAAATTGGTTGCAGGTAACGTTGGGTATGAGCATGAGACCGAGAGTGAAAGGCACACCAGTTTTTAAGATAGTCTCCTCCTTTTCATTACAAGTGTTGTAAAATAATACCCTTAGGGTTTACCCTATAGAGGCTTTGCAGCCATTTTCCTTGGCAGTGTTGTTACATGCACTGTATTTGTCCTTAATCTTTTTTATGTGATTTGGGTTCCATCATGGATGGAATTAATCCCATACTCTTATGGTGTTAATGATGGTTTAAGAACAGAATATGGAAGCCATTCTAGATGCTCTTACAACCACTTCTATGTATTTCAATTGATTAACATAAGAAACAACCCATCCTAGGGTCTGTGCAATTTTTGTTATCAGTTTTACATGTATATTATGCTTGTATGTTGTTTGATTTAATTCAATGGCTGCCATGTCTCGATGGTATTACGATCATGAACACAATGGATAATTCATAATTGTAAATATGCTTTCATCTGCAATACCATGGAGTATGCAGTAGATGGTTTAGTCATTAAAACCCTATTTGAGTGTTTAGCATCCTAAGCGGCACCAGTTAGCCACTGCATTTTGTCATTATCTTTTGCCGTAACTAATGGAAGCCATTAGATGGACTTGTGGTCATTTATTTATTTTACTTGTTGTTTGTTTAACTTATTACGACCCACAGGGTCTGCGTTTTCCTATGGAGTAATTTATAGTCCTTTATTAAATCTCGGTTGCCATCAACGATAGGGTTAATGCCAGTCTTTGAGAAGAGAGTATTTACTTTAATGATTTAGTTTTTTTTATATGGAATCATAGTTGCAACAGCTATCATTTATTCCTATGATTGTGTTTTGAATTTGATTTACTTATATCCTCACTTCGTTTACTTCATGGATCTACAGTCTAATTATGACTATTTAAATAGATCCAAAAAGGATTGTTTAAGAAATTACATATATTGATCATAGAAATAACTAAAGGATCCCAACTCGATTTCTTATCACATGTCGTGTGTATATTGGTTTAAATTATTTAAATTTCCATTGAGCTTTATGTATTGTAGATATGTGATATGGATAGGTTTAATTACTTCTGGATCCTCGATCTAAATATGACTAAATACATGTAGATGTGTAAAGGATTTGTTTATAATTTCATTATGTTTGATATGTAAGTGATTTTGTCTATGTTAGTTATGCTAAAAGTTTATTTATAAAATTTTGGTTCTATATATTAATAAAATTATATAATAATATACTAATGCGTTTCTATATATGTGTAGAACTATATTTTATACATAAACTGGTTGTTTTAAAGAATGGAATAGAATTGATTCCTCACTCTGTCTAGATCATGAGATAATTAGATTTAGACTAACATCCATTAGAAGATTCAGTGATTCTACTTACTATCAATTTCGTTTTACACACTAGGAAATAAATAAAAAGGTAAAAGAATGCAGTAATACATTAAAATTACATATGTCAAATAGGAAAGAATTAGATATAATTTGATAAGCTACCGATTAAGTGCAGAGTTCTATTTTCAACATCTAAATCATTAAAACATAAATTCCTAACTCAGGTATAGATTCCTGATCTAATAACTTCTCTAATTTCCATTTACATTTATAATAAAAACATAACTGAATTAAAACTAAAAAACAAGTTAGACTAATCAATGCATACTAGGTGCTACATTTGTAATTCCATATCTAGTGTAAATTTAGGCATTGAATAAGAACATGGCACCAATGCTGGGAAAACAAAAGTGGAAAATCCTTTCCTCCCAATCGACTCCCAGAGCATCCAAGTTATTTTCTCCATAACCCTGGATCCTGTTTGTTGAACCACAAGAGAAAAATCCTTCAATGCACCATCTCTCGCATTCTCATATTTAATCCCCATCCAATGATAGCCTCCTACTTGCTTATGTACATACTATTATATAGTATTTTTCCTAGGACTTGGTCACTTATGACCCTCCTTCTCTTTAGCACTCAACTAGGAGTTGTGACCATATTTTTGGGGATGATGGCTCTTGCATCTTGAATTCCCAGTCAATAGCTTCAGCCACTTGTCTTTTCCTCTTGTGGGTCAGCAAACACTCTTCAACAACTATTTGTACTTTTGTCTCCCTTTAGTAATTATTTTAAATAATAATTCATTACTAACGTTTTATTTTTTACTTTGTGTCAAAATTAATAAGTATTTTTGAGTAGTAATTAATAATAAATTATTAATTTTAGGTGCATTACGCTGAATGCGCTAGTGAAAAATGACAAATTAGTTATAATATTAATCTCTATTACTATTATATATTATATATTTGTCACGTGTTACCTAAAAGATGGATGGGTATATTAGTTATGATATTAGCATCTATTATATATTATATGTTTATTAAAAGTTGTTGGACCAAACTTTTGATGGTTATTATAAAATATTAATTATAATAAATATTATTATATATTAATTACAATATTAATTACTATTACTATTCTATATTATATAATGATCACATATTACCTGAACAATGGATGCATATATTAGTTATGAAATTAGTTACTATTATATATTAATTATATGTTATTGTACTAGTTAAAATTTATTGCTCCCAACTTTTGATGGTTATTATAATATAATAATACCATATACTAGTTATTTAGAGTATTATTAAAAGCTATTGGACCCATTAATGTTTCTATATATTAGTTATAACGTAAATTATTATTACTATTATATATTATGTATGGGTCACATATTACCTAAAAGTGGTTGGGATATTCATTTTGTTTTCAATATCCAAGATAATTTTGGGCAGGTTAGGCAACACGAAGAAAAATTATATTATTAAAAAATTCCACCTATCCCCAAATTATATAATAATAATAAATTCTCTCATATGCACCTTTTTTTATTTTAAAAATAATTTGATTGGATAATACATGATGACATGGAATTTGTATTAGGGTTCGTCAAACCATTTTTTGACCCAGTTTCCCCTAATTGGCGTAAATAATTGAAGTCAATAATACCTAAACATGGTCAACCATTGATAACATAAGTTAAACATGGTAAGGTAGTCATTCCTGGGCCACCATAGTTTACTATACTCAACAATAGACACATATGGTCAAGCATGGTCAAAGATGGTCAACCATAACTAGCCATGATTAACCATGATAAACCATGATCAACCAAAAACAACTATAACGATATAAGTCAATTGGTTGATCAAAGTCAATAATATTCAAACATGGGAAACTAATGGAATCCATACTTTTACATAGTTGATTATAGACCATAACTAAAATATTCCACCATACTCAGCCATACTCAAAATAGGTAGCCATATCTTACCATACTCAACATAGATAACCATAATTAAATATGGTCAACCAATGTCCAACATAGTTATCCACCATATTCAACCATCCTAAACAACTGTATACCATAGTTACCCATGACCAACCATAGTTATCCATGGTAATTATGTCCAACCATAGTCATACATGGCCAAACATGGTCATTTATAGCCAACCATAGTCAATCATGGTTAACCATGGTAAACCATAGTTAATCATGGGAAACCATGGTAAAAAATCAACCAAAGGCATTCAAACTCAAACATAATGAAACATAATCAACCACAAATAACAAAATTCAACCATGTTCAATCAAAGTCAATTGCAGACAATTAAAATTAATCATAGTCAAGCATGGCCAACCACGACTAGATAAAGTCGACTATAGTCAACCATGGTCAAACATAGTTAAAAATGTGATACATATGGTTATAGGTAGTCACCCACCTATTACACTAGCTCAAAACAATTTTTCAGTTTGGCTATTTTCTTGTAATTTTCTATGGTTTTTCGGGTCCCAAAATTCTAGGGTCAGTTTGAGGCCCTAAATGTTTTTTTGACGAATCAGGGGTTAAATGGTTTTCAACGACATGCATTTGGACCTAGCCAAAAGTTTTAAATATCAGATAGATCTTTTCAATGGGCTATCGAGTGCCACAAATGAAGATCATATCCAAAATTTATGGCCTTCAGAAGTTAACTGTTCAATTAACCACCTTGGGGCCAGAAAGTTTATGACAATTCATCTCCTAGGGTTACGTTTAGGGTTTTATTCTTCTCCAAGTATTTATGATGAAATTCCCTTCCTCCTCTGTTTGTATTCATCTTGTCACCAGTGAGTGTAGCTACCACATCTCTTCTCAAAGATACAACTTCCACCATTCTAGCTGCTTTAATTTTACAATTTGTTCTATTTCATTCATGTAATATTATTTCAATTATTGTGTCACTTTGTTTATTTCCATATATCTGCGTATGTGAATATATATATATGCTCTTTTTCTTTTTTCTCACATAAATCTATATCAGTGGTATAAGATATTTCTGCTCTTATGGTTTCTCATTCCATGTCCCCGATGATATCTAAATATCGAGAGTTGGGTCTCAAACTAGTTGAGCTTGGGGAATATACCTCTAATCTTCCCAAGCATCCTCACATGATAGGAGAAGAAAAGGGAGATGATGTAGAAATAGATCCTATTAAAATTTTTCTCAAGGAATTCCTCGCGCGACAGAGGAATAAGATGATGGATAACTTCTCCCATATCCTTCAAAGAATGTCAATGGTGACAAATGCACCTTCAGTGAGAAGCCATTTAGAGGGTGAAAATTTATTTAAGGTACAATTTAACTTTAAAATCACCTTATTTGAAGCAAATATAGATGCATATGATATGGAAAAATAGTTGTCTTTTATATGGTTACTTATCTGTTCAAAATGATTCTTATAGTGAAAAGATCACCTTCATGCTCCTTAAGTCCACCGCCCATATCAAATACTGGTGGCACTAGTACTGTGAGAGACATGAGTGATGAATATTAAATATTCAATACGGAGCCCACTTGGACATATTTTTTTGATGCCATCAAAGAGGAATTCTACCTTGTTGGAAACTATGATGACCAATACACCTTGTGGAGGACATTGCGCCAGGAAAGATACCAAATGGTGTCGAAGTATACCAATATATTCTATACCCTATGCTCAAAGATGGGTATTTGAGACTTTGAATGGCACTTGGTTCTAAATTACCACAATTTCCTACACAGGTACATTAAGTTATGGATTGATTTCCTAGACATATCCTCACTCGGAGCATCTTACCAATATGTCATCAAGGTTGAGAAAACGTTTGAGAAAAGAATAAACAGGATTTTGGGTCTGCAAATCAACAATAGAAGAGGGGAAAAGTGGCTGTAACTCACAACCAAAAGGATAGAGAAAGTATCGCTAAAAACCTGAAAAATAGTCCAATCCACGAGAAAAGAAGGGTAATGGAAAATTGAAGGACACTTGCAAGTGGTGTGAGTTATGAAAAATCTCTTGGCACAACACTGATGAATGTCTCTTAAACCAATCATTATTGGCCGAGACAAAATACCTAGATCCAAACTCCAACTTAGATACTGATCCACAGAAAGAAAGAGTTAATAATATCATGAACGTGAAACCTAGTGCCACCATTGCAACAACAAATATCCAACTACAATATTTAGAGGATCTAGAGGAAGGTAAATTCCTCTTCCATCCACAACTATGGGTGTAGGGGACTGTGCTAGATTTCATTGTGACAATCGTAGTCAGAAGAACCTCATCTCAGTCATGGTCATCAAACGATCCAAGCTTCTGACGGTTCCACATACCCAACCCTACAACATTAGTTGGTGGAGCCATGTACAAGACATCAGATTCAGTCAATAGTGCCACCTCTCCTATGGCATCAATCCCTTCAAATATGAGGCAATATGTGATGTTTCCTCAATTGAAATTTGTGATGTTTTTTAAAGAAAACAATATATGTGGAAACATCATGTTTTGTATGGGTCTAGACCTTATAGTTCCATTATTACTTTGCGAAAGAAACTCTACAGGATACCAGAGACACTTTATGTTATTGTATTGTCGCTTGTCATAGTGAAGAAGTGCATTCATACTCTTCATGGTTTATTCAAAGGGTGAAAAATATAAAACAGAAAACACTGCACAACATCCACATAGAACCCCTCTACGTAGCTGAAATAGGTGGACAAGATTGTCGAAGCATACAAAGACATATTCACCACATGCTTTGGGGTTATAGCACATTGTTAGGAAAAAAATTACATTGATTTGATCCCTAGTGCACCTTTACCTAATGGGCCAATTAACAGGATTCCCTCATGGAGAATGAAGAAATCAAATGCCATATTCAATATTAATACAAAACGGGCACATTCAAACCATGTCCTCACCTTGTGGGAGACCAATTGTGTTGGTACTAAAGAAATATGGGACATGGAGACTTTGTATTGACTACTGAAATCTAAAAACGATCTCAGTACATAATCATTATCCAATTCCCCGAATCAACGACCTCCTAGACCAGCTCAAGGGGGTCAAGTATTTCAACAAGATTGACCTAAATTTTGGCTATCATCAAGTTCCAATTGAGAATATTGATGTTTGGAAGAATGTCTTTAAATATTGGGAAGGAATTTTTAGTAGTTGGTCCTACCTTTCAACTTGACTAATGCTATAGAAACCTTCATTAGGATGACAGATGAAATTCTATGACCATTCACCAATTCCTTTCTGGTTGTATATCTAGATGATATCCTCATTTATGTGGAAATTGAACCCAGGTGTTAGAACAATTACACTCACAAAATTTTTCCAATTACACATGTAAATTACACACAAAGGAGACTAAATATGGAGCAAAACACTAATCTGTATTGAACAAGTGTACACTAGCCAACCTTGTGAAGTCATAGGCTACCACAATAAATAATTACATGAGAGATTCAAATGCATTAGGATTCCATTCAAATTTGGTCAAAAGCAGGGTTACTAAATCTAAGCAAATCCCCCACAGGTGCATGATGCAGTTTCCAAATCTATCTAGGAGCTCACGAATTGGAAAAATCAATTAGGCAAGCTAATAAATGATGGAAGGAAAACTTGTTCATTCTTTTCTTAGGACAAAAGAGTGGAGGATGATGAGGACATAAAACAAGTTAACTTCACCTAGTCAAACATTCCCAATTGCCTTAAAACTCAACAAAAGCAGGCAATAAAGCAGAAAAAGAAAACATGCGCTAGGAAGGCCAGTAATAAAGCAGATTTGATTCCAAGTGGTTTCCCAAGTGCTCCATGACTCAATTTTATCAAGTTTGACCACTTTGGACATGTGGAGGACAACTTGCATAAGGTGGAATATGGAAACTAGGAAAATAAGACAAAAATGAATTAATTAATGTCTAAGGTAGCTAACTATGGGTTGATTATTCTAACACCCCCCCTTAAGCCTGACTTATGAGTAAAATATCAGAAAATTATAGGGACTAGCAACAAGGCTTAGTCACCCTTTACATACTGCATGTCCATTTAACCAAGGAAAGAGGCAAAAACCCAGTGGGAAAAATCCTCCCTTAAACATGGACAGTAAACAAAATTTGAAAATCTTGTCATCACTCATGCTTCACAGCATGATCAGCAATCCCCAGTAGTGATTTGAGATTGATGAATGTCTTCTCACAAATAACTTTGGTGAAGATATCTGCTACTTGTTCCGAAGATGAACAGAAGAGTAGGTGAATGCTGCCATCATGCACAAGCCGTCTGATGTAGTGCATATTGATCTCAATGTGTTTGGTTCTCTGTCTCTGAACTACATCATTGCAGATTCAAATGGTACTTTTATTATCACAATATATATTAGTTGAGTATTCTAATTTGAATCCACACTCACCAAGTAACCCCTGCAACCATAAACATTGAGTTGTTGCATTTACAACTCCTCTGTACTCTACTTCTGTAGATGAGAGTGCAATGGAACTTTGTTTCTTGCTTGACCAGCTGATTGGTCCTTCAGTAAGCATGAAAACATATCCTGATGTTGACTTTTGATCTGTGTTGTCACCTGCCCAATCACTGCCACTAAACCCAATCAAATCAAGATCATATTTAGCTTTGTAGAAGATCCCATGAGTCCTTGTTCCTTGAACAAAGTTAAGGATCCTTTTGGCTCCTCTCCAATGGATCTCATGAGGATTATCCATGTATCTTGAAGCCACACTTACTGCATAATAAATATGAGGTCAAGTATGTGTAGAGTACAACAAACACCCAATCAGTTGCCTATACAGTGTATTATTTACCATAGGTGAAGAATCTGCTTCTTCAAGCTTAACTCCTGAAAGGAAAGGAGTCTTGCTTGGCTTGCAATCCTTCTTGTTGAACTTGTTCATCAAATCCAAGGCATACTTGGTCTGATGTACTTTTATTCCATGTTTGGTTTGAGCAATCTCGAGCCCCAAGAATTGGCTCAATAACCCCAAATTACTCATAGAGAATGCATGGTTCATTGCATCCTTCAAGGAGGCAATTTCATCCTTTGAGCTTCCTGTAATGAGAAGGTCATCTACATACAAGACAATAATCATCAAAGGACCATGAATCAACTTCAAATAAACATTAGGATCTGACTTGCATCGAAAAAAATTCAATGATAGCAAAAATCCATCAATCTTGGCATACCAAGCCCTGGGGGCTTGCTTAAGCCCATACAATGATTTCTTTAACCTGCACACAAGAGATGGATTAGTAGCAAAGAATTGAGGCTGCTGCATGTAAATCTATTTAGTAATATCTCCATTCAGGAAAGAATGCTTCACATCGATGTGATGTACCTCCCATTGCTTCGAAGTTGCAATGTCTAAGGCTATCCCGATGGAGTCCATCTTTGCCACTGGTGCAAAGGTCTCATTGTAGTCTATGCCATGTACCTATGAGTATCCCTTGGCTACCAATATTGCCTTATATTCCAAAGGTGAACCATAAGCAGCAAACTTGGTTTTGTAAACCCATTTACACTGAACTAGCTTCCTCCCTGGGGGAAGATCAACCAGCTCCCAAGTGTTGTTCTTCTGGAGTGAGCTGAACTCTTCTTTCATGGATTTTTGCCATATTGGATCATGAGCTGCATATTCATATGTTTTTGGGTTTCATTCAACCATCATATAGCATTTCTCTGCAAACAAAGGGTCTTTCATACACAGAGCACTCTCAAACTGAGATCTAGTCCTCCTAGGATCATTAGGATTTCCAGCTAGTTCTCCAACTGCATTAATGGTATTTGCTGCCCATTTTGGTCTTGTAGGAATTTTAGGATCTGAAATTAAATAATAATTATCAGAAATATCAGAATCATCAAACTCAACTATCTCTTCACTTACATCTAATGGTTCTGGTGGTGAAGAGGATTCTCCAACTTCGACTGCTGCTAAAGGCTCTTCTTGGAACTGACCACTCCTTTCAATGAAGGATTTGTTTGCACTCAAATTGATCATATTGTACCCTTTTGAATATTCATAGTACCCAACAAATAGACAATCTTGGCTTTGGGGATGCAAAGCCTTCTTCTTTTCTGTTGGAATTCTAGCCCAAGCCCTTGAGCCAAAAATCCTGAAATGGGTCACATCTAGCTTGTGCCCACTCCATGCTTTGAAAGGAGTCATACCATAAATATTCTTATGAGGCACCCTATTCTGGATATAGGTGGCACATTTTATAGCTTTGGCCCAAAACTTTGGTGGCAAAGTCTTAGCCTCTACCATGCAGGTTGCCATCTCTTTCAGTGATCTGTTCTTCCTCTCAGCAACACCATTTTGTTGTGGTGTGTAAGGGAAAGAATGCTGCATATGAATACCTACATGAGCACAATATTTAACTAACTCAGACTTGACATACTCACCACCATTGTCAGATCTGAGGACCTTGAGTTTCCTCCCATACTAGTTTTCAACCAAAGCCTTAAAGACTTTGAAGAGGCCAACAATTCCAGACTTGTGTTTCAAGAAGTAAACCCAGCAGTACCTGGAAAAGTCATCTATGAATGTCAATGCATATTTGGCATGACTCATTAACATATGAGGAAATGGTCTAGCACCATCACTGTGGATCAACTCAAGAGGTGCAGAGGTTCTCTCATGACTAGCTTTCTCAAATTTATGCTCTGGGTGTTTTCCTAAGATGCAACCTTGACAGACTCCTTTGGAAAACTTAATATTTGGTAACCCTATGACCATTTATTTTTTACTAAGATCAGAAAGATACTTATAGTTAATGTGTCCAAATATTTCATGCCAAAGCTTGCTTGCCTCATTAGCAATAATTAGAAGAGCAGAGGGGTTTGAGTAGGGTAGGAAATGTGAGAACATGTATACCTTCAAAGTGTGATTTGCAATTCCTTTTGCAATGACTTTACCACTTGAGATCTCTGTGATCTCAACTTCATCAGGAGAGAATATGAACCTCTTTGGAGACCTTGTGTGGGTCATCTGATACACTGATAAGAGGTTAGAGGCAAGACCTGGAACATACAATACATTGCTGAACTTACCATGGTCAAGATCAATCCTCCCTTTGCCCAAACGTTTAGTGAGAGAGTCATCTCCCAGTACTATTGGTGGACCTTTCGACATGTCAAGTGAGGTGAATGCCTCCTTGGTCGAAACCATATGTCTTGAATCTCCATAATCAATGATGAAACTAGGTGAGCTTGTTGTGCCAGCAACCAATGCATGAACTCTCTCTCTCTGTCTTCTAAATTTGATCCTCCTTCCCTCTTCTTTGAGCTATCAGGAAGGGAGATTCCATTCTTCTCCAGGATTTGGGTCAGCATGTCAATTTGCTTCTTCATGTAGGAGCTTTCAGGATGATTTCCCTTACTGCAGTATGCACACTTACTCATTTCTCCTTTGTTCTTCTTCTTTTGGAAGTTCTTCTTGCAACCTTGGGGCTCCTCTGGAGACTTCTTCTTGTCTCTCTTTTGCTTAGGTGGCTTCTTAGCTTTTTCTTGCCTTTTGAATCCACCCTCGAATCTCCAACAACTAGATCTTGGTCTTTGGAAGGTTTAATGTTGCCCATCATCACCAATTTATCTCGTTCTTGTGTGAGATTCCATGAAATCTGCAAGGCTAGGCATTTTCCAGGCTCGAGCTGTCAAATTTGTGGCATGGAAGGTCAAGACAAACACTGAATAGTAAGGGCCAAGCTTTAGGAGTATGGCCAAAACTAGTTTCTCCTCCTTCTTTTCGATTGCACACTATTTTAGGTGCAAAACAAGGGCTTTGAACTTAGAAAAGTATAGTTGCAGGGATTCGAAGCTGTTGGGACTCAGGGAGATCAATTCATTTTCAATTTGATGTCCCCTAATCTCATATGTATTACCAAAAGTTTCAAAAATCTTCTCCCATACTTCATTTGGTGATGTTAATCCATCAAGATGGAAAATGAGGTCTCTGGATATGCTCAGACATAGGAGACCACAGGCCTCATCCCTCATGTTGTGCCATTTAATTTTCTCTACAACTGCATTAGGCTCTACTTCTGTTGCCATAGTCCCTCTGTAGATTCCTTTCCCTCTCAATAGTATCTCCATCTATTCTTTCCATTCAAAGAAGTTAAATGGAGTCAAGATGATCTTCTGAGATTGATCCATAGCTCAAAAATTGTCCCTTCAGTCAGCAAAATGCTCCCAGTCAATGATGTCGAACTTGCAATAAAAAATTGGAAGGAGAGAAATAAATATACAAAGGCTTTGATACCATGTGTAAATTGAACCCAGGTGTTATAAAAATTACACTCACAAAAATTTGCCAATTACACATGCAAATTACACACAAAGGAGACTAAATATGGAGCAGAACACTAATCTATATTGAATAAGTGTACAATAGCCAACCCTGTGAAGTCATAGGATGACACAATAAATACTTACATGAGATATTTGAATGCATTGGGATGCCATTCGAATTTGGTCAAAAGCAGGCTTACTAAATCTAAGCAAATCCCCCATAGGTGCATAAAGCAGTTTCCAAATCTGTCTAGGAGCTCACAAATTGGCAAAATCAATTAGGAAAGCTAATAAATGATGGAAGGAAAACTCATACATGATTTTCTTAGGACAAAAGAGTGGAGGATGATGAGCACAAAAAACAAGTTAACTTCACCTATTCAAACTTTCCTAATTGCCTTAAATCTTAGCAAAAGCAGGCAATAAAGCAGAAAAAGCAGACATGTGCTAGAAAGGCCAGGAATAAAGAAGATTTGATTCCAAGTGGTTTCCCAAGTGCTCCATGACTCAATTTTAGCAAGTTTGACCACTTTGTACATGTGGAGGACAACTTGCATAAGGTGGAATATGGAAACTAGGAAAATAAGACAAAAATGAATTAATTAATGTCTAAGGTAGCTAAATATGGGTTGATTATTCTAACAATTTATAGTAGAACAAGTGGAGAACTTTTGTAGCATTTACACTAGGTCCTCAATGCCCTCTCACAACAGAAGTTATATGCCAATATAGATAAGTGCTCATTTAGAATGGAAAGGGTTCAATATCTCAGATACGTTATGGACAAACATGGTGTTCATGTAGATCCGACCAAGATTTAAGCCATTTATAATTGATTGAACTCGACAATGCTCACAAAGCTTTGCAGCTTCCTAGGCCTTGCAAACGTATATCATATATTTGTGTTGGGATTATCTAACAGTGCTTGGTCCATTATCCAGGCGACGAAAGGTGGACCTAAGTCCAAGTTCATCTAGTCCAATCCACAAGAAAATGCATTTGAGGAGCTAAAGTAACACTTATGTTCAATGCTGATCCTTAAATTACTAGATCTGCAACAACCCTTTGAGATCGAGATACATGCTTCGAAATACATCGTTGGTGGTCCTCACTCAAAATGGCCATTGAGTGGTATATCATAGGGAGACACTTTTAGATACATTCCATAAGTAGCCCGCCTATGACAAGGAAATGTACTCCATTGTCCAATATTTCTCCCAATAAAAGCATTACATACTTGGAAAAGAAACAATCAGAAACACTAATCACAAGCCCTTATAGTTTAAGCAAGCCCAAGGAAAGTTACAGAATGGCTGCCACCAGAAGTGGTCCACTTACTTTCAGCGTTTCCACCTTAATATTAAATATAATAAGGGTAGCACCAATTAAGGCATTGATTTCCTCATTTGACCTCCAGTACGATCATTAAGCATGGTTCTCAAATCTTTCTTCCATAAGACCTCTTGGTGGCCTCAACTATATGACAATGATCCTAAATTCCCTCCCATCTATTAATACTTGTGTGCAGGAAAACCAATGGTAGACTTTCAAATTCAGGAAGGATTTCAATGCCACGAAGGGCATCTATGTGTTCCTTCCAATGAGGGTGAGAAGATGATTTGGGAAGAATATTACATTCGGGTGGTAGGGAACTTTAGAGTTGAGAAGACCATGGTGGTCTTGTAGAAGTATTTTTTTTCCCAAAATCCTATAAGATGCCAGTTGATATATTAGATCATGCATTGCCTGTACCATCATGAAACTAGCTGTCAAAAAGTATGGGTTGTACACCTCCATTCCCATTATGAATGGGATATGGGACTTTATCTACATAGATTAGATGTCAGTACTACCTTCAACTAAGAATCGTAATGAATTTATTTTTGTGGTTGTGGATGGCTTCTCTAAGATTTCCATTCTGATAGCTTGCAAGAATAACATCCCTATAGAAGCCACTACTAAGCTCTTCTCAGATCATGTTTGGGTTCACTTTGGGATGTCACAGACTATAATTTCATATCAGGACAACAGGTTCCTAAGAACTTTGTCATATAGCATATATGGTCATTTAGGGATACCAAGATCACCAAATCGACTTCCTTCAACCCCTAGATTGATCGACAAATAGAGGCAGTCAACCAGATGAGTGTGTATATTATGAGAATGTAGAATTCTAAACATCCTTGCACATGGGATAATATGTTTCCTTATGTTCAACATAGCTATAACATAGGTATTCATATCTCTAGCACTCATAGTCCTTTTGAGGTGTTCCTAGGTTTCCAACCAATGGCCCCACTTAATGTAGCCCTGCACCTTACATCCACACAAGAGGAATATTCCCATGCTCACGATGAGGCTGATAAGGACACCAGATTTGTTGAATGAATATAGCACATATTTTGATAGGCCCATGAGATTTTGTAAAAATACAATACTAAATACAAGCAGTGACATAACCAACATCGGGGTCCACACAAGTTCCATGTTAGGGATAAGGTTTGGTTGCATTTATAGAAAGAAAGGCTCACATGACCCCATTGTAAGCTTCATCCACTTTGATATGGGACATACACCATCACCAAGGTAGTTGGTGACAATCCCTTCGAATTAATCATTCCTCCATTCCTTGGACTACACCCAGTATTCAATGTTGATCCCCATCAACCATACTTTGCACAAAAGGTGGACACCTCGGAGGTGGCAGAATTGACAGCTATAAAGCTTAATATTGAATGCATGGACAAAGAAACCATTTATCATATCATGTACACACATGTTAAGGGAACCCACCGGCAAAACATCCAACTATACTAACTGGTCAAAGTAGGGAAACTCCTCCACCAAGGCAAGTGTCTCTCCAGTAGTCATGTTAAGTAGAAGTTTCCCCATTAAATGGGGCCACTCAATGCAATGGAGACTATTGATTCCTAAGGAATGAGGACTAATTCATATCTGTATATATGGTCACCCACGTATTCCACTGGATCAAAAAAAAATTCATTTGGGTAATTTTCTTGTAATTTTCTACGGTTTTTAGGTCCTAAACTTCAGGGGTCGTTTTGAGGCCCTAAATGGCATCTTTTTTCGATTCTGCGAGGAAATTAATTATTAATGTCATGCATTAGGTACTAGTCAAAATTTTTAAATTTCGGATAGACCTTTCCAACGGGACATCGAACTCCCCAAACAGAGATCATATGCAAACATTATGAGCCCAAGAAGTTGATTGTTCAACTAACAACCTTGGGGCCGCAAACTTTATGACGATTCATCTCCTAGGGTTTGGTTTAGGATTTTCTGTCTCTCGAAGGATTTATGATAAAAGGACCTTTAGCCTCTTTCTGTGTTCATCTTGTCATGAGTGAGCATAGCCGCCACATCTCTTCTGAGACATACAACTACAACAAGTTATACAACTTGACGAGAACCCTTCATTGTTTTCATTTTTTGGTGGGTCAATTTAAGTAGTTGTTTTTTCCTACGTTTCAAAATGTGTGTATACTAGTAGCACCATTTTCCATTTCAAGCCATTTTTTTTATATTTTAAAACTTCTTGGTCCTAAAAAAACATGATAATGTTTCATTGCAGTGACAAAAAAATATACATTTAGTACCTAGTTACAATGCAAAAACATATGCATTTTTATTTTATTTTTACATTTAGAAGATAATAAGAATGAAAAATAGATACATTTTGGAAGTTTTTTGTTTAAACATTTCTCTTAAATAACTCATTGTTTTGGCAATTTTTTTTTTAAATAGAGAAAATAAAGATATATCAAACCATTTTAACCTATTTTGAGTTATTTTATGTGTAAAAATGATATTAATTAGAATTATTTTCCGTAAAGTAGTGATTCACATAAACTCAACAAAAACTATACGATATATTTGTAAATAACTTGAAAAAACGTAATAGTTATTCTCAAAATAAAATCTTAAAGTGAAAACATTACACAAATATCTTATCAAAAACTTGTCAAGTTTGGCATTTTCCTCAATGACATGAAACTAATCAAGAATATCATGTAGACTAAAATCCAAGTTTGAAATTTTCGTCAACTTCATGAAACTAATCAAGAATATCATGCAGACCAAAATATTAATCGAACTTGGCATTTTCTACATCTTAGTTCTCTTCATGGATGTCATTGTTTTCTACTATTGGGTCTTCTACTTCTGCTAAATCCCTAAAGTGATCATTTCCAAACATTCCTTTTAATGGTAGTTGAGGCTCTTTTGACATGTTCCAAGTGACTCACAAAATTCTCTTGTTTTCAAACCAACTTCCTGCATTTCATCTAGAAGAACATTCATTGCATTAATTCTTTGCTTGATATAATTTCATTGTAGTGGATCATTATATATGGATATGCAATTTATTCCTTTTTGTAACGAGCATGTTATTGTTTTACATAATCACCACATGCATAAACAAATAATTTTAAATATCATAGTGAAATAAAAATTTTAAAAATATATAGTGTAGATATAGATTAATGACACTAATTTCATACATGATATTAGAAATATTACCTGATCCTAGAAGAACAATTCTAAAATCCAATATCCTTTTGTTGAAAATGTATCTATGAGATAATTAATCAATTCTTGTAGCTTCTGGTAGATGTTTACAATCTCTCCTTTCAAATCTATTTCTTCTTATGTCAACATTGTAACCTCGACATTATAAGTTGACTATATTTTCCTCCACTCCTTTCATTGATTAAAAGAGATTTATAAGCCTCATATTTTTCCCAACATGCAAGATGTATTCTTTCAGAATCACTCATAAATGGATGACTGCTTGAGCTATGAATGTTAGGCTTATTCCTATAACAAAATTATATAATAATTTAATTAATTTATAGAAAAATAAGTTTCATTTCGAATTTCAAATGTTTAATAACACACTACAATTATGTTTCCAATACTATTGCATCCTTGAATTTGCTTTATCCTTGAAGTGTTAGCACTCTTCCTCCTTATACATCTGATTTGAAAACAAGAAATCTCCATAGAGGTGATGTTGTGACATCCATAAATCGTGTAACCACTTTATTGAATAATTGGTAATTATAAGGCTCACAATCATAAGTAATTTTTTTGATATTGTAGCCATGAGGGATTTCTACAATTACTAGGGAGTACTCATTCTTAGGAACAATATTTGCAATGTTTACACAATCACCAACAATCACTTTATATTGCACAGGTTCCAACCCATTCTAAACGTGATTATCAAGGGCATCATCAAGTTCAACGTTTGCAAGGTGTTTCATTCTTTGTCGTTCTAATCTAGCTCTTTGAATATGAATTTTGAAAGACTCTAGTATTGAACTCTTATTTGGTATCTATGAGAAACATTGTATATGTATAAGTAAAAAAAATATAAATGAATTGTATTGCAAATAAATAAAATAGAATATATCATAAATCAACATACCTTCTTATATGCAACAACAAAAAATGCTCAAGTTCTCTACGGAGCTTAAGTTTGGATAGTTGCATCTAACTTCATCCCAACTCTTCTCCTCCAACATTATAACCATATCCTCTTGTATTCTAATCTAAACCTTATGACTACACGATATACAAATTAATGATGTTTATAATCATATGTAATTATATAACATAATTCTTAATTAATCAAACATCCTAAACTCAAAAAATAAACTTTCAACATAAACCAATCCACAAACTTACGTTTAAAATTCATTGCACATTTTCTCCATGGATAAATCACCAGAATTTACACATGACAAAATTGTAGATATAATTGTTTCATCATTCACACCTTGCAAAGCTCTCCAAGGTTTTATAGTCATATCTTCTCGCGAATTCTTGACATAAGGGCCTCCTTGACCGCTAATCGATGTAGCTACTTTAATTTTCTTTACCTTTTGTTTTTAATACAAATATTATCCCATATGTTAAATATATCTTCAATCAAATCCCATATTGGCCCCATTCTGAATGCCAACTGAAAATAGTTATCTATAGCTCTGAATTCATCACTTCCTTTCAAACCTTTTTATTTCACATGATCCTGTTTAATAGGGAAACCTATTTCAATACAACATTGTTTCTGGAAATATACATCAACTTTTGATCTATCCCTATCACATATTTTTTTAAATTCATTGTTTATAAATATGACCCTTTGAATGAATGTCATGGACATCCTATATTCACTATCTATGTTATGATGCCATGCTAATAATTTTGCTTCCACGTCTGTTAAACCAACATAAATTATGCATTTGACCGTTAGAAAAATAGGGTTTATGGGAAACGATTCCATGAATTCTCTTCTAGCCTATGCAAAATGATTCCCTACAAAAACATAGTACTTATAATCAAAACACCTTGATTCATCAAATGCATCTTTAACAGGAACATATTTTGGGCCAACAAGCACTAGGTATTCAACCACATGTGCATAAGGATTGATCCTCAGAAATACTTTCAAGTTATAAACATGAAAGAAATATGACTTCCTAATTTGATACTTCTCTTGACCTTATGTGGGTCTATAAAGTTGCTTAACATTTAAATAAAATGTATGCACATTGTGAAACAACTCATCCCTCTGCAATAGATTCCAAATGGTATTTTTTCTTGTCTTAGCAACATCATCATGTAAATCACCACTTGGATTGATGATTTCCAAACTATCCCTATAATTTTCACTCTGATTTTTAGTAATAACATTGGATTCAACATCTTGTCTCCTCCTTTTACGTCTTTAAGTTGGTGTATCTAAATTAATAACTTGTTGACTAGGAATGAAATCACCCTCATCCATATTTATTTCAGAAGAGTGTTTCTTACTCTTACCAAAAGAAGTAACATCCTCATCAACAACAATTTGTTGATTAACTTGAGTTGGGAGAGATATTTTTTTAAATGTAACCTTCCTAGGTACTTCAGTTGATTTTTGGATGTCCTTTCCTCTTTTTGTTTGTACTTCTTTAGTTTGAACATGTTTCACTTATTTATTCCTTGGTGTTTCTCCCTTCTGAAGAGTACCATTAATGACATCCATAGGGTTTTCTTCAGTGGAATAAATTCCATTAAGAAAATGGGAAAGTGGCATGGAAAAATCCTGCAAAATAAAAACCTTTATTGTATTAAAACTGTTACATTGACATATCATCCAAATTATAACAACTTCAAAAACATAAAAAAAATATAGAAGCTAACACTCTTGTGCTCAATATCGTTTTCAACTCTCGCACAAAATTAAGTGAAATTTTCATCGATTTTATAGTTTGAAACCTTCAAACAATATTGAATTTTGACATAGGTCTTAGCTTGTTTCATTGCTGCATAAACACGGTATTTACCTTGAACCAAATAAATATATTGCAATAATCCTAATGAGTGATAATAGTTTTTTATATATGCAATGTCTCACAATATGAATGAATACTATCTGAGTTCCCTTGATATTTCTCTTTCAAAAACCAAGAATATTCAATTTTCTCTTCCTCTAGCACATGCTTCCATTCCCTTGCATTCTTGTATTTTAAATCCTTGATGGACATGTATTCTTCATAGGAGACATTCTATGATGGCTCAACTATTTTTTTCAATGAATTCATTTTTTTGTCTTGCTCCATACATGTTTACAGATAGATTTCGTGATGCCATTATCCCTATAAAAGAAAACGGAAACTTTTAGTTTATCTTCAAAAAATAAGTAACACAACTATATAAACAAAAAAACAATTCACAAGAAAAACAAAAAACCAAACATAAGTGAAAAAAAAACAAAATCCATAACATAAGGAAAAAACAAAATTCTCTTTTATTTTATTTTTTGAGATAAAAGAAGGCCAATGCATTGGGCGCCTAAAGAGGCCCAAGGTGAAGAGAATTTCTTCTTCCTCATGCTCCCAAAGGGGTGTCCCTAGGTCTCTCCCCTTTGGGAGCACGAGGGAGGGGCTAATTCCCTCCCACTTAGCCCCTTTGCGATCCCAATGCATACCCCATGGAATTATGCATGGCCTGTAGGCCATGCATTGGGAACACAAAGGATCCCAATAGGGATGAAAGAAGCTCCTCCCTCATGCACCCAAATAGGTGTGCATTAGGATGCCCCTTTGTGCAACAATCAGGAGCTATGATATTCCTCCTAGTGCCCTTTGGGAACCCAAAGGGTGGCCATTGGAGAAATGAAACTCATCCTCTCTTCCCAGAGGGGAGTGCTTCACGCCCCTTTGGGCGATGTGGAGGATATGCACTCCTCCCCTAGGTTTCGTTTGGGAACCCAAAGTTTCACCCGTTGGGTTCCCAAAGGGCACCTGGGGGAGGAATGCAACTATTCCCCACTTCCCAAAGGGGCAACCTAATGTATGCCTCTATGGGAAGTGGGGAGGAACTTCTCTCCTCCCCCAAGAGCCCAATACATCTTCACAATTCTTTGAATCATGTCGCATGTTGGGAGCACACTTTGGGCACACAAAAGGCGCCAAGTGGAGGAGTGTGTGTTAGATTTTTATCATTTCAAGCTAGCATTATGAACTTAGAATCTTTAACTGAGAGAATAACATGCACAGCAAGAAAACACAAGAGACAAGAGACAAAAATAATTTTCCTCGAGGAAACCATAAAGGAGAAAACCCCACAACTTCCTCATATATAGAATCAACACCAAAAGTAAAACCCGAAAACATAAAGATGATCTCCCAACAGCAGTAGTCTCTCTCTTGTCCCAGCAACTTCTCTCTCTCTCACTCATGCACCCCAATGAGTGAGTGTGTGTGTGATAAATAGAGAGGCTCACTCTCTATTTATATTCTTTCATCACTTGAATCCCACTCCAATATGTCATCCTCACTTAACAATTACTTACTAGAGCCGACATCTATAGGAGTGTCTAATAACCCTAGTGCCCCACAACTTGTGGTGAATTTTCCTCCTCCGACCAACAAGGAGGGTTATCCTTAACACAAAGGTGGGGACTATTTCCCTGACTTACAATGACTCACCTAGGGTCGACTTCTCTAGGATAGTCCAATAACCCTAGGACCCCACAACTGCGGGGACTTTAACCCTTAACCAATAGGAGGGTTACCCACAATGACTTGACATAACTTGTTTACATTATAGAAACTCTTGATTGGAACATTGGGGCATGACATGACTCAATTACATTACAACCACTTCCCATAATAAACATCGGGGTACAATACATAAGAAATACAAGTGAATACATTCTGAAGTTACAATTACATCAACACTCCCTCTTAACTAGGAAGGTATTATCTCGACACAATTTATCACCACAAGTATTCTTCTTTGTATCATCTAGATGTATCATTTGGATCATCATTGAGTTCTCATCATCTTCAATTCATATTCATCTTCAAGTCATCTTCATCTTCAAGTTATCTTCATCTTCAAGTCAACTTCATCTTTGGATCTAGATCGTCACTGGAACATCATTACTAGATATGGATCATCACTCGATTTGGATCATCATTATTGGACCTGGATCATCAATTGATCTGGATCATCACTGCTGGATCATCATCACTGGATCTAGATCATCACCAGATCTGGATCATCACTACTAGATCATCATCACTGGATCATCATCATGGGTGCTATCTCATGATTCTTCTCCTCACAGAAAGTTATACAGAGCCATCCCTTTTTCATGCTAGTTGTAGGCCTAGCCTCCATGTAGGTCTTCTTTAGCGCTTATATTTGACCCTAAGTCAGAATGGACCACCCAGCATTTACATATGTCCATGAGATGAACACATCCAACACCATGTCAAAAAGGCACGCCTAGCACTAACATCTGACCATGTGAGAACACATCTCACAACCCTGTTAGAAAGGCCCAGCACTTACATTCACCAGCATGACAGGACACACATACTATCATCTATGAAAAGGAATAGCACTCACATCCACCACCATGTTAGGACACACCTACTATCATCTATGGAAAGGCTCAACAGTTACATCCACTATCATGGTAGGACACACCTAATACCATCTGTGGAAAGGCACATCACTTACAATCACCAGCATGGTAGGACACACCTACTACCATCTCTGAAAAGGAACAGCACTCACATTTGACCATAGAAGGAACTTAATCCTCTCGCCATGTCAGAATGGCCCTCAGTCCAAGACTGAGGGTTCCTAGTAACTAACCAGGTGCCTCTATTCTCCCAGAGAATGGCAACAACCTTATATCTGATCAAGTGGGAACACATCCCACAATCACATCAGAATGGCCATGCACTCATATCTCATCATGTGAGAACACATCCCACAATCATATCAGAATGGCCCTCAGTCCCATACTGAGCTTTCCTGGTAACTGACCAGGTGCCTCCATTCAAAGAATGACAATAGGCCTTATATCTGATCAAGTGAGAACACATCCCTCAATCACATCAAAATGGCCATGCACTCATATGTGATCATGTGAGAACACATCCCATATTCATATCAAAATGGCCCTTAGTCCCAAACTGAGCTTTCATGGTAACGGACCAAGTACCTCCATTCAGAGAATGGCAATATCCCTTATATCTAATCATGTAGGAACCAATCCTACAGTCATATCAGAATGGCTCATCACTCACATCTGACATGGAAGGAACCAATCCTCTCACCATGATAGAATGGATTATCCCTTACATCTAACCATGGAAGGAACTAATCCTCTCACCATGTCAGAATGGCTCACGGACTCAACACTTCCCTTTGGAGGGAACCTTGATATGGAGAACACCAAGCTTCCCCTTGAAGTATTCAAACTTCACTCTGGCTAATAGATTTGTTAACACATTAGCTATCTGTTCATCCATCGCAACATACTTGAGCTTCATTGCTCCTCTCTGCACCATATCCCTAATATAGTGATATTTGATCTCGATATGCTTCGACTTGTCATGGAACACCGGGTTCTCTGACAAATTCACACAACTATGTTTTTCACAATATATACAATAGCATCTAACTACAGATCAAATAAATAAGACAGTAGCTTCCTTAGCCATACTACCTCACAACTAGCTGAACAAGCTGTGACATACTCTATTTCAAATCTGCTCAGTGCCACATGGGACTGCTTCCTGCTAAACCAAGAGATCACACCTGATCCCATACTGAATCAACACCCTGAAGTGCTCTTCCTATCGATGGCACTTCTTGCACAATCTAAATCAACATAACCTTCTAGGTTAATCTTTTGACTCACCTCATACTTGAGCCCATAATCAACTGTACTCCTCAGGTACCTCAGAATATGCTTTGCAGCAACCGAGTGAACATGT
This sequence comes from Pseudotsuga menziesii, assembly GCA_001517045.1. NCBI lineage: Eukaryota > Viridiplantae > Streptophyta > Pinopsida > Pinales > Pinaceae > Pseudotsuga > Pseudotsuga menziesii. Next base: position 372,001 of record LPNX011144822.1, on the reverse strand, counting down.
ATTGGATCTGTCAGGAATTGGCTCAATGTGTTCATAGCAAAGAAAATATATGGTCTCGTGTTTTCCAGGTACATCAAGGACCCAATCATTTGACGATACATCGTAGCATCAACCTCTTGTGATGAATCATCACTCAATAGCTTCATGTTCAATGCCATAAGTGTGGTCATGGCCTTGCAGTCCATCATCCTGGACCTCTTCAGGATCTCTACTACACACTTCCCTTGTTCGAGGAAGATTCCATTTGCATTCTGCCACACCTCCATGCCTAGAAAATAGTGCATCGACACATAATAGGAGCATCACTGGTCTTCTACCTTCAACCTTGAAGCAAAGGTTAGAATCCAATTTACTCTCAATAAAGCCTAGAGTCATCAGTAATCTATCCATCCTGTCGTACCATGTCGAACCTCAGGATATTCTACAGTCACTCCCTCTGAAGCATCATACTCCCTCTATCTTCCATACTCTATGCACTGAAACATTATGTACTGGAGTGACAAGTAGCTTCCTCTGCTACTAATATTCTATGTATCCATCTAGGATCATTGGATACCAGAATCCTATATTTTTGAAAGCATTCTTCTCGCACCCATATATGAGCTTGTCATCCTTTATCAACATTGTAGAAAATGTTGAGATCTTCATCAATCTCCTCATGTATATGTTATCCCATGGGTGTCTTCTGAGCTCGTAGAAGGCCTTCTTTCATTTGCACACATGATTCTACCTGTCATGTGACTTCACTTCCAGTAGCTGCAAATGTCTCTTTGTAGTTTATGCCTTCTCTTCATGAGAAGCCTCGTGCTACGAATCTTGCCTTGTATCCCACGATGTTTCCATCTACTTCATGATGGAACTACGAACTTCCCTTCATGTATCGATACTGCATCCTAGACATCATTCTTCTTGAACTAGTCTTCCCTTTCTTCTTGGTTACTTCTCCATAGCTTGAAGGTTCTTCATCAATGATGTCACTGCATTCGTCATATTATTCTTCATGTTGAATTGTCAACACTTGTTCTTTGGAACAAGTCTCATCCTTCTTTGCTTGTAGGCGATTATGTATGCAATCTTTCCTACAAGTCAAATGCATTAGTTGTATGGTTAGAAACATTTCATAAGGTACATTCATAATGAATAATTCTTTTGCATCAAGATATATGATTATGCAACTATTTTAGCCAATACAACATTCATCCATATCTCATGGAAACTTCCTTCTAGCACACATTCCTCGAATGAATGAATCCCATGATCCTGGGAGACCATTCAAGGTGGCTGTCACCAATTCTTCATTCTCCACTTTTTCTTCTACCACTTCAAGTTGTTCATTGATTTGAGAGACCCTTATAAAGTATGACCGTATGGTCTCTGCATTCTGGATCTTCACATTCTTCAACTGGATTCTTATGGTCATATTCTGATTTATGTTCTTCCCTTCAAATAGCTTGGTCAAGGAATCAAACATCTTCGGTGTCTTTAGGGAAGACACTTGTGGTACAAGGTGATCCATGATTGAATCAACAATAATCTTCTTGGCCTTGACCAAGTTCTTCTGGTGTAAGGCTTTTAGCCTCATCTCCCTCTAGAATTGGAACCTCTCCACTCATGTGGGTGTCCAATTCATTTTCTTCAGAGAGATCATATACTTCCATGCTTGGAAGTTTTCAACTTCACCAATATAATGTGATAGATCACTTAGAAATGGGAACCTTAAATGAAAATAGAAAAAGATTAGATCTTACTGATTTGAGGTGTCCATCCTAGTTTTGGAGCTGGCTGATCTAGGGTTTGTTAGAGAAACATTAATTTTCAAAACTTGGAATATTTTAGATCTCTTCAAGTTGAGATATATAATGTAATCCTTTTCTGAAAACAGTGGAGAGACGCTCTCGGAACAAGAAGCCCTAGTTTACCAATTTCTTGTGCAGAAATTCCTGATACTGTTTCTGTGATATCTCCAAAATTACTACTCCTCTATGTCTGACATTTTGCACTAAGGTATCCTCACCTATCCCTATTCCAATAGTACAGGCGCCATCAGAATTGGTTTCACCAATTGGGACGTATGATCGTTTTCCCAAGGTGACCTGTTTTAGGATTGTTCATCACAGTGAAGTTGTACGGACTGTCACATGTCACTGTTTCATCTTCTGGGTCTGAAACTTGCACCACAAAAATTACAGTTCGGGACATTTTTTGAAAATCTTCACAAATTTGATTTGGACCTTTGTAGCCCAATATATAGCAATATCCTCAGGTGTCCTATTTAGGGATGAATCCTGGAAGAGGTTGGAACCCTAACATGGAGGGATCATATCTCCCAGAATGTAGTGAATATGAGGCTGAATTTTGGACACAGTGTAAATCAGGACATTTTCTTCATCCTGTCAAAGTTTCAACTCCTGATCCTTCTCCAATCCTAGGATATAGAGAATGTACCAATACGTATCAGTTTTAGTATTTAGGGTTTTTCTAGCTCAGGGTCAAACTAGGGTTTGACTTTCTCGGAGTTTCACCCAACCAAAAATATCGACCCAGGTCTCTAAACTTAGATTTTGATGAGGAGAGAAATCCTATGTTGGTCTCACTCAAAAATTCCTCTTCTGTAAGAAGCCCTAATTTTCTACACCAAAAACTGAAAATGCTCATAATCGAATTCTGCTTCAACAAAAAGATGCGCCCTTCAATGGAGAGTCATCCTAGCATACTTTTGCTGATGGGTTGTGGAGAGATACCCAAAATGTAAGAATCCCTAGATTTTTTAGTTGAACAATCTCTTCTTCTCAGGTTAGCTCTGATACCATGTTATATTTTTATCATTTCAAGCTAGCATTATGATCTTAGGATCTTTAGCTGAGAGAATAACATCAATAGAAATATAATACAAGAGACAAGAGACAAAAATAATCTTGCTCGGGGAAACCATAAAGGAGAAAACCCTATAACTTCCTCAGAGATAGAATCAGCACCAAAAGTAAAACCCGAAAACATAAAGATGATCTCCTGACAGCAATAGTCTCTCTCTTGTCCCGGCAACTTTTCTCTCTCACTCATGCACCCCAATGAGTGAGTGAGTGTGTGATAAATAGAGAGGCTCACTCTCTATTTGTATTCATTCGTTCACTTGAATCCCACTACAACAGGTCGGCATCACTTAACAATTACTTACTAGAGCCAACATCTCTAGGAGTGTCTAATAACCCTAGTGCCCCACAACTTGTGGGGACTTTTCATCCTCCGACCAACAAGGAGGGTTATCCTTAACAAAACGGTGGGTACTATTTCCCTGACTTACAATGACTCACATAGGGTTGAATTCTCTAGGATAGTCTAATAACCCTAGGGCCCCACAACTGTGGGGACTTTAACCCTTGACTAATAAGAGGGTTACCCACAATGACTTGACATGACTTTTTTACATTATAGAAACTCCCGATCGGAACATTGGGGCATGACATGACTCAATTACATTACAAACACTTCCTAGAATAAACATCAGGGTACAAGACAGAAGAAATACAAGTGAATACATTCCAAAGTTACAATTACATCAATAGTGTAGCTGTCCATAGAGGCGTGCAACATGCTTGTATGGAAGACAGGGAGGATCTACGCTCCTCCACACTACCCATAGGGACTATGGGCATGTTGCACTTCCCTTTGGGTAACCGGGAGGAACTACGCTCCTCCATCGGGTGCCTAGAGCACTCGCCAAAGCCCAAGCCCAAAAGAAAAAAAATGTAAATTTTGGGCACCCGCCCAATCCCAAGCCCCAAAAAAAAAATTTACATTAAATTTAACCCTTGTACATTTAAAAGGAACACCAATATAAAAAGAAAAAAAAACATTAAATTCAACCCTTTTGCATCCAAAGGGAATGCCAAGTCCAAAAGAAAAATAAGTTAGATTGCACAAAAAAATAAATTAAACTAACCTTGAAAATCTCCTTAGTGGTCTTTAAAATCCTTGTAGATTGCTGCAATGTTTGTAATATTCATTTGTAGGAGGTGACTGTAGAAAAAAAATCACATCTATATTGCATATATTAAGTTTAATTTAACCGCTACATGAATGTGGGATTAAAAAAAGAACGATAAAAGCACAAAAAAAATTACCAAGAGAAAAAAAAGACAGATTTATTATGAGAAACCTAACCTTCAAAGCACTATTAAATTTCTCCAAATTCAAAAATTAATAGTAAGAAAATGTGAATAGTAATTATTTAATGCATTATTAATAAATTTAAATAGGATTGCAATACGTAAAATTTTACTTGTGTTATGAGTGTGAGATAAACAATTTACTGTAGATAGACTATATTTTATTACAAAATTTATAGTGCATAGTTTAAATGTGATTTAATTAATATTATTACAAATTTTTTACATGAAATATTATATTAAATGCATTAATTGTATTAATGCATTAGAAATGTGCAATTTGTTTTTGTAGAAAATTTTTTTGAGGGAAAATTTTAGGGGGGAATTTTGGAGGGAAAAATTAGTTCTTTTAACTATATGATTGTTGGAGGTTGACAGTTGCACCATTCTACTTCTTGTGTGAGGAGACTGGGAGTTGCACCATTCTATTTTTTAGTGAAAAGTCATGGACTCATCTGAAGTTATCTCAATTTCTGAAAATGGTGGAGCTTTTCATTCGAGTGAGGATTTGAGAGGCATCGATGATGATTTTCCTCCTAGCAAGGATATTAAAGGAAATGATGATGATGATGAAGACCATATTCCAAGTGGATATTTTAAAGGAATTGAGAAAGATGATGACAATTTTCCTCTAAGTGAGGAAGTTCAAGGAACCAACGACGATTAGAGAGTATTTTCAGGGCACCAACGATGATTTTCCTCCTAACCAAGATTTCCCTCTAAGAGAGGACTTTCAAGGAACCAAAGTTGAATTTCCTCCAAGTGAGGATTTTGATGGGACCGACGATGATTTTGGTGAGGATGAAGGTACCAATAATGGTGTCCATGATTTTCCTCCAAGCAAGGATTGTATTGACATTGCTGATGATTTTCCTCCAAGTGAGGATTTCAATGGGACTGACAATGTTTCTCTTTGAAACAAGGATTTTGATGGAACCAATGATGATTCTCCTCCAAGTTGTGGAAATTGAACCCAGTTATAGAACAATTACACTCACAACAATTATCAATTGTACATGCAAAATTACTCACAAAAGGGACTGAATATGGAGCTGAACACTAAACTCTATTGAATAAGTGTACACTAGCCAACCCTGTGAAGTCATAGGCTGACACAATAAATAATTACATGAGGGATTCGAATGAATGAGGAGGCAATTCGAATCTAGTCAAAAGCAGGCTAACTAAATCTAAGCAAATCCCCCATAGGTGCATAAAGCAGTTTCCAAAACTGTCAAGGAGCTCACGAATTGGAAAAATCAATTAGGCAAACTAAAAGGTAATGGAAGGAAAACTCATACATGATTTTCATAGGAGAAAAGAGTGGAGGATGTGGAGGACAAAAAACAAGTTAACCTCACCTAGTCAAACTTTCCCAATTGCCTTAAAGCACTGAAAAAGTAGGCAATAAAGCAGAAAAAGAAGAAAGGCACTAGGGAGGCCAGGAATAAAGCAGATTTGATTCTAGGACATTTCCCAAGCACTCCATGAGTCAAAATTAGCAAGTTTGACCACTATGGATGTGTAGATGACAACTTGCATAAGGTGGAACATGGAAACTAGGAAAATAAGACAAAAATGGATTAATTAATGTCTAAGGTAGCTAACTATTGGTTGATTATTCTAACAACCCCCCTTAAGCCTGACTTATGAGTAATATATCAGAAAAATTATAGGGCCTAGCAACAAGGCTTAGTCACCCTTTACATATTGCATGTCCATTTAACCAAGGAAAGAGGCAAAAACCCAGTGGGAAAATCCTCCCTTAAACATGGACTGTAAAACAAAATTTGGAAATCTTGCCATCACTCATGCTTCACAGCATGATCAGCAATCCCCAGCAGTGATTTGAGATTGCTGAAGGTCTTCTCACAAAATGCTTTGGTGAAGATATCAGCTACTTGTTCTAAAGATGAACAGAAGCGTAGGTGAATGGTGCCATCATGCACAAGCTCTCTGATGTAGTGCATATGGATATCAATGTGTTTGGTTCTCTGATTCTGAACTGGATCATTGTAGATTTGAATGGTACTTTGATTATCACAGTAAATAGTAGTTGAGTATTCTGATTTGAAGCCACACTCTCCAAGTAACCCCTGCAACCATAAACATTGAGTTTCTTCATTTACAACTCCTCTGTACTCTGCTTCTGTAGATGAGAGTGCAATGGCACTATGTTTCTTGCTTGACTAGATGATTGGCCCTTCTACAAGCATGAACACATATCCTGATGTTGACTTTATGTCTATGCTATCACCTTCCCAATCACTATCAGTAAACCCAATCAAACCAAGATCAGATTTAGCTTTATAGAAGATCCCATGTGTCCTTGTTCCCTGAACAAAGTTAAGGATCCTTTTGGCTGCTTTCCAATGGATCCCATGAGGCTGATCCATGTATCTAGAAGCCACACTTACTGCATAAGAAACATCAGGTATAGTATGTGTAAGATACAACAAGCATCCAATCAATTTCCTATGCAGTGTATTGTTTACCATAGGTGAAGAATCAGCTTCTTCAAGCTTCACTCCTGAAAGGAAAGGAGTCTTGCTTGTCTTGAAATCCTTCATTCTGAATTTGTTCAGCAAATCCAAGGCATACTTGGACTGGTGCACCTTGATTCCAACATTCTTTTGAGCTATTTCAAGCCCCAAGAATTGGCTCAATAGCCCCAAATATGTCATGGAGAAGGCTTGGTTCATTGCACCCTTCAAGGAAGCAATGTCATCCTTTGAGCTTCCTTGAAGGGTTAGTAGCAAATCGTTGCTTAAGCCCATACAATGAATTCTTTAGCCTACACACAAGAGATGGGTTAGTAGCAAATCCTTGAGGCTGTTGCATGTATATCTCTTTAGTGAGATATCCATTCAGGAAGGCACACTTTACATCCATGTGATGTACCTCCCATTGCTTTGAAGCTACAATGGCTAAGGCTAGCCTGATGGAGTCCATCTTTTCCACTGGTGAAAAGGTCTCATTGTAGTCTATGCCATGAATCTGTGAGTAGCCCTTGGCTACCAATCTGGCCTTGTACTTCAGAGGTGAACCATCAGCAGCAAATTTGGTCTTGTACACCCACTTACACTAAACTAGCTTCCTCCCTAGGGGAAGATCAACCAACTCCCAAGTGTTGCTCTTCTGGAGTGAGCTGAAATCTTCCTTCATGGCTACTTTCCATCTTGGATCTTCTGCTGCATCTTCATATGTCTGAGGATCTAATTCCACCATCAGATTTCATTTCTCAGCAAACATAGGATCCTTCATGCACATAGCACTCTCAAATTAAGATCTAGTCCTCCTAGGGTCATTAGGATTTCCATCTAGCTCTCCAGCTGCATGAATGGTCTAGGATGCCCATTTTGGCCTTGTAGGTCTGTTAGAATCTGCAATAAAATCATCACTATCAGACATATCAGAATCAGCATGTTCAACTATCTCTTCACTTACATTCAAAGGTTCTGGTGGTGAAGAGGCTTCTCCAACTTCCACTACTGCTAGGGGTTCTTCTTGAAAATGAACACACCTTTCAATAAAGGATTTGTTTGTGCTCAAATTGATCATCTTTTACCCTTTTGAATCTTCAAAGTACCCAACAAATAGACACTCTTGTATTTGGGGCTGCAAATCCTTTCTCTTTTCTGTTGGAATTCTAGCCCAAGCCCTTGAGCCAAAAATCCTGAAATGGGTCACATCTGGCTTGTGACCACTCCATGATTCGAAAGGAGTCATACCATCAAGGTGTTTATGGGGCACCCTATTCTGGATATAGGTTGCACAGGTTATAGCTTTGGCCCAGTACTTTGGTTGAAAAGTCTTAGCCTCCATCATGCATGTTGCCATCTCTTTCAGTGATCTGTTCTTCCTCTCAGCAACAACATTCTGCTGTGGTGTGTAAGGGATAAAATGCTGCATCTGAATACCTTCATCTACACAATATTGAATAAACTCAGAATTGACATACTCACCACCATTTTTAGATCTGAGGACCTTGAGTTTCCTTCCAGGCTGCTTTTCAACCAAAGCCTTAAAGACTTTCAAGAGGCCAAAAACTTCAGACTTGTGTTTCAAGAAGTAAACCCAGCAATACCTGTAAAATTCATTTATTAAAGTCAATGCATATTTGGCCTGGCTCATGGACATATGATGGAATGGGCCAGCAACATCACTGTGGATCAACTCAAGAGGTGCAGAGGTTCTCTCATGACTAGCTCTCTCAAATTTATGCTCTCGGTGTTTTCCTAGGATGCAACCTTGACAGAATCCTTAGGAAAATTTTATCTTGGGTAACCCTATGACCATTTATTTTTCACGAAGATCAGAAAGATACTTGTAATTTAGGTGGCCAAATATTTCATGCCAAATCTTTCTTGCCTCATTATCATGAATCAGAAGAGCGGAGGGGTTTGAGTAGGGTAGGAAGTGTGAGAACATGTATACCTTCGAAGTATGATTTGCAACTCCTTTTGCAATGAATTTACCACTTGAGATCTCTGTGATCTCAACTTCATCAGGGGAGAATATGACCTTCTTTGGATACCATGTGTGGGTCATTTGATACACTGATAAGAGGTTAGAGGCAATACCTAGAACATACAACACATTGCTGAACTTACCATGATCAAGATCAATCCTCCCTTTGCCCAAAATTTCAGTGAAAGAGTCATCTCCCAGTACTATTGGTGGACCTTTCGACATGTCAAGTGAGGTGAATGCCTCCTTGGTCGAAACCATATGTCTTGAAGCTCCAGAATCAATGATGAAACTAGGTGATCTTGATGTTCCAGCAACCATTGCATGAACTCTCTCTCTGTCTTTTGAACTTGATCCTCCTTCTCTCTTCTTTGAGCTGTCTGGAAGGGAGATGCCATTCTTCTCCAGGAGTTGGGTGAGCATGTCTATTTGTTTCTTCATGTAGGAGCTCTCAAAATTATTTCCCTTACTACAGTATGTGCACTTGCTCATTTCTCCTTTGTTCTTCTTCTTCTGGTAGTTCTTCTTGGAACCTTGAGGCTCCTCCGAAGACTTGTTCTTGTCTCTCTTTTTCTCAGGTGTATTTTTAGCTTTCTTTTTTATTTTTGAATCCACCCTTGAATCTACAGCAACCAGAGCTTGGTCTTTGGATGGTTTGATGGTGCCCATCATCACTACTTTATCTTCTTCTTGTGTGAGAGATTCCATGAAATCTGCAAGGCTAGGCATCTTCCAGGCTCGAGCTGTCAACTTTGTGGCATAGAAGGTCGAAAAAAACACTGAATAGTCAAGGAAAAGCTTCAATAGTATGGCCAATACCAGCTGATCATCCTTATTTTTGATCCCACATTGTTTTAGCTGCAAAACAAGTGCTTTGAACTTGGAAAAGTATATTTGCAGGGATTCAAAGCTATTGGAACTCAAGAAGATTAGTTCATTTTTGATTTGATGTCCCCTCATCTCATCTGTATTTCCAAAACTATCAACAAGCTTCTCCCATACTTCATTCATTTATGTCAATCCATCAGGATGGAAAATGAGGTCTCTGGATATACTCAGACACAAGAGACCATAGGCCTCATCCCTCCTGTTGTGCCATTTTATCTTCTCTGCAGCTGTATTGTGCTCTCCTTATGTTGCCCTAGTCACTCTGTAGAGGCCTTTCACTCTCAACAGTATCTCCATCTCTTCTTTCCATTCAAAGAAGTTAAATGGAGTTAAGATGATCTTCTGAGATTGATCCATAGTTCAGAAATTGTCCCAGCAGGCAGTAGAATGCTCCCAGTCAATGATGTCGAACCTACAAAACAAATTGGAAGGAAAGAAATTGATCTAAAAATGCTCTGATACCATGTGGAAATTTAACCCAGTGATAGAAAAATTACACTCACAACAATTATCAACTGTACATGCAAAATTACTCACAAAAGAGACTGAATATGGCGCTGAACACTAAACTGTATTGAATAAGTGTACAATAGCCAACCCTGTGAATTCATAGGCTGCCACAATAAATAATTACATGAGGGATTCAAATGCATGAATATTCAATCCAAATATATTCAAAAGCAGGCTTACTAAATCTAAGCAAGTCCCCCATAGGTGCATAAAGCAGTTTCCAAAACTGTCAAGGAGCTCACGAATTGGAAAAATCAATTAGGCAAGCTAAAAGGTAATGGAAGGACAACTCATACATGCTTTTCATAGGAGAAAAGAGTGGATGATGTGGAGGACAAAAACAAGTTAACCTCACCTAGTCAAACTTTCCCAATTGCCTTAAAGCACTGAAAAAGCAGGCAATAAAGCAGAAAAAGAAGATAGGCGCTAGGGAGGCTAGGAATAAAGCAGATTTGATTCCAGGAGGTTTCCCAAGTGCTCCATGAGTCAAAATTATCAAGTTTGACCACTATGGATGTGTAGCTGACAAATTGCATAAGGTGGAACATGGAAACTAGGCAAATAAGACAAAAATGGATTAATTAATGTCTAAGGTAGCTAACTATGGGTTGATTATTCTAACACAAGTAAGGATTACAATAGGAACAAAGATGATTTTGGTGAGGATGAAGGAAACAATAATTGACCTGAAGATGATTTTCCTTAAAGCAAGGATTTTGATATCACCGATGATGATTTTCCTCCAAGTGAGGATTTTAAAGGAACATATGATGATTTTGGTGAGGATGAAGGCACCAATAATGGTGAAGATGACTCTTCTCCAACCAAGGAATTTGAGGGAACCAATGATGATTTTCATTCAAGTGAGGATTTTAATGGGGAAGATGATGATTTTCATGAGGATGAAGGAAATAATAATGGTGAAGATTATTTTCCTTAAGGATGAAGGAAATAATAATGGTGAAGATGATCTTCCTCCAAGCAATTATTTTGATGGCATCGATGATGATTTTCCTCCAAGCAAGGATTTTAATGGGACAAATGATGATTTTGGTTGAGATGAAGGAAATAATAACAATGAAGACAATTTTCCTCCAAGCAATGATTTAAATGGAACCAATTATGATTTTCCTCCAAGCAAGGATTTAAAGAGACAGACAATGATTTTGGTGAGGATGTACTTTCCAGTGGTGAAGATAAAAATATTGTTAATGATGTTGCTTTAACCTCAAGTGATAAGCATGATACAGATGAGGATAATCAATCTCCTACTAAATTTGGTGATGATAATATTAATGAGATAGATGATATTCCTCATATTGATGAGGACACTCACTCAAATGAATATGATGCAATGGTACATGAAACACAAAGGAGAATTGTACCAATGAGTAAGATTAAATGTAAGACTAGACCATATTATATCAATCTAAAGCATTCTAGTTATACAAGGTCCAGAAAATATTTCCTCATGAGTCCAAGTTCTATTATACATTTGATTTCAAGTGAGTGTTTCCAAAAGCATTGTTTGAAAGAGGTGCACTACAATTGTTCCTTGGAAAAAAGGATAGCATATCTATCAATGAACAAAAGTATGCAAAATTCATGTTTAGTGGGGTGCATGATTTCCACAAAGGAAGGTTATGATTATCGCATTGGGATTATTTTTCTTTGTAGAAGGGCATTCAAAACAATTCACTCAATTGGTAATCTTCGACTATCAAGAATCTAGACAAGTCTAAAAAAGGATCCCACTTTTTATTCTAAAGTATATCATTCACGAGCTAGTGGACCAACAACAAACATTGCAATATCATGGATGTGTGACTTCTTTTCTAAGCATGGGGAGAGTATGTCTCATAGATAAACCATTCATATTCTAGATAATTTATGAAGGTAGTAAATCTACAACTTGTGCAAGGCATTTGTTGAACAGGCCGAAGGAAATAACAATTTCATCAGATATGCATATTTTACAAGACTATGGAAAATAGAGTTCAACAATGTATGTATTCCTAAGAGGTTAAGGATGGAGGTTTGTAGTATATGTGCTTCTCTTAAACAAATAAGGGATAAATCATAAGGGACAGAAAGAGGTGCATCTACAAAAACTTTATTTTCTTGAATACATATCAATTATAAGAGCTCATCAATGTTTTATTTTTATTTTATTTGTAGATTTCGTTACCAAATAACTTCAACCAAGTTGCAATCAACAATCGGTTGAATGACAGAAGTTATGCAAACATTGCAAGAAGTGTTATCGTAGCCCACAATAGTATTTGGATTTGATAATTGATGGCATGGATCAGAAAAAACACTTTTACCACATTTTATTCGTGTACCAAAGAATTTAAAGGAGGGAAATTTTATTCAGTTTCACTTGCTTAGTTGTATGGTTTTTAATGGTTAGATGTCTCCAAGGGTTTACTTTAAAGCTCCAAATATTCATAATGATTCAAATTTGACCATAACTATAATTCACCATGTGATTACTCATTGGTCCGACAATATTCCTCGAGTTTTATATTTGTAATTGGACAACACCATCCAGAAAACAAAAATCATATCATGTTTGGTTATCTAAACATGTTTGTTGCATTAGGAATTTTTCAGAAGGTTAAAGTTGGTTTCCTACTTGTTGGACATAAACATGACTATATTGGTCAAATGTTTAGCCATTTTGCAATGAATTTGGGGAGGTATAATGTTGGGAGACTCCCATCATTAACTAAAACGATCATAAATACACATAGTCCATATCATGTTGTACTAACGCTAGAGGATATTATAGACATGCGAATATTTATTATAGGATCGCATGGTGAAGAAATGTGCATTGAAAAAGATAATGAAATTAGCTTCCAACATCAATTTTGCAAAAGAAATATTGATGGGAAAACACTAATATGGGGTAAAAAGTACACAACAAGTGTAGAATGGGGGCCTACATCAAGTTTAACTGCTCTTGAATTCATCCCAATTTGTCAAATTTATGCTTTAAAGTTGTTGTTATTGCAATGAGTTGTCGAGATTAAAAATGCATGCTGACATAATAGAGATGTCGAGTATTCTCAATGCTTGGAAGAAATAAAAAATTCTATCAAAGATACATATGACTATTTTGATGTTACTGATATTGTTTGATGGAATTTTTTTTTCACGGACAAAAATGACATAATTTCAAACTCTACAAATGGAGATCTTTTTTGAAGACTCCATTTCAATGGTCGCAAAGTAAGTCAAATGAAACGAGCAAATAAATGTTGAATGAGAAGTTGTTGATCCTTATCAAGTAAAGGAAAGTGAAATATATATTGGTTCTAGAATATCATCTGCACGAAGCAAGGAAATGGACGATGTTTACAGAGGCTCAATACACAATATCAAGTAAGGTTGTATGATTGCAATTTTGGATACGAAAGATGCATGCGGTTATCCATTCTATATTGCAAAAGTTATGAAGTTCAATAAATAAAATGAAGAATTTATATCCATTGAAGTACATTGGTATGCAATGGACACACACCCATTTGATGGTGTGTATGAGCCAGAGATGGTGTTTGAGAAAAAGGTTTACAAAAAGATAAAAAGAAAGGGTTAAAATTTAAATCATCGTCGCATTGAAATTTTTAACTTAGAAGATATTGAAATACTAGTTTATGACTTCCAGTTGACAAAGAAAGGAAATATTCACTCCAATATTATAGAGATTATCAAAATATTGTTGGCGCAAGAAATAGTTGTAGCATGGGAGTCTGCTAAACCAAGGCATAGATCGAGAAGGAATGTCATATGAAATGTTGGGCATACATGAAGAATCAGATGATGCACTTATTTATAATAGAGAATAATACATGTCATCTACATCTTCATCTGGTCATTCAAAGAAAATGTAGTTTATGATGGTGTGTCAGAATCCATGTGTTGATTTCAATATTTGCACATTAAACATTTTATCCTTTTTATTAAGATGACATTGTCTGTGTGGAAACTCTAAACGAGTGTTTCAATTTTAATATGAATAGATTTTACGTCTTATTCTTTCATTAATGATTTTATTATGAGTATTATTAGAAATTCATGTATTTTATATGAATTGATTGGTATAATAATTTTTTGAATAATTTTTGTTTAATATAGTGCAAGCTATATAGTGTTACTAAGAAGTTTGATAAATACAATTTTAAATTGTGATAAAATGATATAATTATGTCATTTTTTGAAATAGTGTGCTATCAGTAGTATCAATTCTCAATTTAGGGCTTTATTTTAAGGTTATTGTAAGTAACACTAAGGATAATTTTCATCCATGTCCACATTTATAGCCCCCCCAAAAAGTGGTGCTACCAATAGCATCACCTTTTGATTTGGAGGTGTTTTTGGGTGTTTCTTTCACAAAAATAGGATTTTTATTGCTATATTTCTTATTGTGAGTATAAAATTCTTGTCAAGTTGTATAACATGTTCTACCACCATTCTAGCTACTTTTGTTTTACAATTTGTTTTGTTTCATTCATTTAATAGAATCTTAGTTACGGTATCATTGCATGTTTATTGTCATATATCTGTCTATGTGAATTTATATATTCTCTTTCATTTCATTCTCACTTAAATCCGTATCAACATGGTTCATCGTAGTCAACTGTAATCAATCATAGTTAACTAAAGGCATCAAATTTCAACCATATGGAATCTTGATCAACCATATTCAATCGAATTGAACAATACCTAGTTGAATTCAACCATAGTAAACCATATTCAACTAAATTCAACCATAGAGAATCAAATTCATTGAAAACCAACCATGCTGAACCATGGACAACAAAATTCAACCATGGAAAACCAAGCTTAAACATAATCAAGCATAATTAACCATATTCAATCATAGTCAATCATGTTCATCCATATTTAGGAATGACCAAATATGGCTCACCATAATAAACCATGGCTAACTATAGAAAACCATGGGAAACCATAATCAAACATGCTTAGGCATGGGTGACCATGGTTAATAAAATAAAACCACAGATAGTTGTATTTAACCATTGTGAAATATGGTAAACCATGGTCATCTATGGTCAACAATAGTTATGCATGCTTAACTAAGGTTAGCCATGGATAATAGTACTAAAATAGGGTCAACCATGATCAACCATAGGAATCCATGGTTGACCATATTCAATTAGGGTCAACCATGATAAAATATTCTTAGGAATGATGAAACATGATAACCATGGTTGACAATTGTCAAGCATGATCAACCAAAGTCCACCGTTAACAACCATAATCACCCATAGTCATCCAAACTCAACTGTGATCACCCATGTTAAACTGAAGTTAAACATGATACAACATGGTTAACCATAGGAATCTATAGTTAAACATGTTTAACCATGGCCAATAAAAGACAAGAATGGTAAACTAAACACAACCATGGTTATCTTTCATCAGCTAAAGATATGCACTGTCAAATATAACCAACCATAGGAAAAAATAGTCAAGCATATTTAAACATGGTTGACATGGTTAGCTATAGATAAGCATTATGAATATGATAATCCATACTCAATCTCAATCATGCATGATGAACCATATTCAATGATGAAAAAACACAGTTTACAATGGATGGCAATATCAACCATAGTAAACCATAGTTAACCCCAATTTAACCATAATTACCCATGGAATACTATGGTCAATCATAGTTATCCATGGTTAAACATGGTCAACTGGGGTAAACCATAATTAACCATCACCAAGGATGGTTAACCATGGTATCCATGGTTATTAGGTTAACCATTTTCTACAATGGTAAACCAAACTCTACCATATTCAACAATAATCAACTATGACCAACTAAATCCAAGCATGGTTTCCCATGTTATCTTGAAGTCAAACATATTAAAATTATGGTTAATCATAGTCATCTAGAATCAAACATGCTCAACCATGGTCAACAAAATACAAGCATGGTAAATTAAACAAAACCATGGTTAACCATGGTCAATTAAATATAAACATAGTAAAACACAATAAACCATTGGAAAGCATATTCAAACATGCTTATCTTTGTCAACTGTAGCCAACCACTATGAACATGGTAAGCCATACTCAAACTCATTTAAGCAGGGTAAACCATATTCAACAATATTCATCCATATTCAATTATAGGATAACCAAATTCATCGGGGATTCACTTGTTGACCAATATCCTAGAACATGAGTTCATAATGTGGGTTTTAAATTTGCCAAAAATCAGGAAAATATGTTGCAAGTATTAGGGGAATGAGTGGTTTAGGGTAGGTGGTTTATATAAGAATTGTTGTATAAAAAGGGGTGGGAGGGAGGTTTTAGGTTTTGGGAGGGGGTTTCAACAAAATGAGTATGGGTCAATATCTTCAGAAATTAAGGGTATTATTTAATATCCCAAAATCGCATGTGTTATGTGAGAGGTTCTTTGAGTGAATCCCTCGTGACGAAAGTCAAGCATAGTCAAACATTTACACTTAAAGGAATCCATACTTAAAGATAGTGAACTATAATGGAATAAATATCAACCAAATTAAACCACATCAGACACTATAAACATAGTAAAATACGGCTAACCATTATAGACCATAGTTAACATATTCCACCCTACTAAACCATCCTTAACATGGTTAACTCTATTCAAACCATACTCAACATCGCTAAACATATTTAAACATTATAAATCAATGTACAACATAGTTAACAATGGTAAATGAAACTCAACCATAGCCAATTGTAAATGCACATGGTCAACCATGACTTTCCATATTCAATCATTTTCAACCATTGCTAAGACACAATATATCATAGTTAACTAAGGCCAACCATAGTTATACATGGTCAACCATGACCAACCTAGGTAGACATGGTTAAACATGGTTGACCATAGCGAACCATAATTGGTCATGGTCAATCATACTCAACCATGGAATCCATGGTTATGATAATTAACCAAAGGCATGCAATCTCAACCATAGTGAAACATGGTCAACCATAATTAACCAAAGTCAACCATGTTCAAGTAAATTCAACCATGAGTTGGAACCCCAACAACTACCCCTTAATTTTGCAAAATCAAGGGGGGGCACTATGAATTTTGTATATAAGGTTCTTTTGAGTTTCTTATGCCAGTTGTAGAGGTTGATTAGTTGTTTTTCCTTACTATATACTTTTTGCATATTTATTTCTCTAGATTGACTTATGCATGTCGTTAGGTCTTCTCACTTCTTGGTCTCTCTTTAACATATCCTTTATGGATTAAATATTTGGTGATTCCTTAACTATTTTGACCTCATTGTTGCTCAACAATGCTTACTTTCTCACAAAGAGAACTTTTCATTTATTATAATTTTGTCCTCCATAATATTTTGATTGTAGTTATGCCCAAATGAGTTCATCATCACATATTAAAGGCATTATGGAATGACTTTAATACTTTAGATTGACCATAATGTTAATCTTTGTTACTAAGTTTCTTCAATACTTATTTGGTGTGTGTTTATATATATAGATAGATAGATATAGATATAGATATAGATATAAAGTTATTTATGTTTAATAAGTAGATTACTTTTGTTCCCCTTATTTTTTAGTTAATTTGGTGAAGTCACTAATTTGCATATTCAAATATTTTGATCATTATTAATTGATATTTATAATTTCTTATATATTTAAAAGATCAATTTTAAACATTTTACAACTTCATTAAATTATTTAACATTAATTTATTTTGAATTAAAGATCTATTCTTTTTAGACATTGCCTCTCCATGGAGGATATGCATTATTCACATCAAAATTGACTTCATTTCCCAAAGAAATTTTTAATATTTTGTAATTTTATTTGAAAATAAAAAGTATTGAAAGATGTTTTTTAGTAGCATTAAGAGCCTTCACAAATCATAATTTATGTAGGTTACATTGATAACATGTATTAAACTTAAAAATGGTTCACATAAAAAGATGAAAGAAGTTAAACTAGCAATTTCCCTAAGAAGGTGAAATAATACGCCAATAGGTTGGAGGGTTGGGAGGTAAAGAAGGCTGAAAAGGAGAACTAAAAAGGCGTTGGTGTGGACCTAGTGTTATACGTTGAGGAAATCAACTACAAGTTGTTACAAGGAAGGGAATGAAGATCCAACTGTAAAAATCCATTTCACAATAACCCTAATAGTTACATGAATTATGATATCACAAATAAGCAAATCTAAATTAAATTTAATATACCATATCATAATTAAATTCCTCGAAAAACCATGCATGCAATGGAAAATCACTTGCTTACACATTGTATGAATTTAATGACTTGTACAAAACGAACTTTAGATGAAGAGTTGACAATTCAAATTCATTATCTTTGAAAAACATATGATCATTGGATATAGAATTGATACTTCTAGCATTAACTTTCAATTATATTATTCCTTACATTGGGTTCTGTTGGCCCCCTAAATTGTCTTTTATAATGGTCTTATTTACATTAATTTCCGACCCATTTACCGTAGTTTGATACATCTATGTTCAATAAGGTTGTCTTTTACTTTGTTTTATCAATTAAAATCTCGTAAATGTAAAATAAGACAAATATGTTATTTTTATGTATTAAATGTAGTATTTTGCAAATAATAGATGTTTTGCACTCCATTTAGCCCCTTCTTTCGATCCTAAGTTGTGCACTAGGTTTGATGACATGTTTTCTTTATTAGGTTCTTGGTTTGGTTTACCCTTGTCTTCTATTTTCTCGTTGGCCCTGTTGATCCTGTATATGAAAATCAAACCAAGGACTAATGATAAGTTTCATGGAAATACTTTAAATAAAACTTAATGGAATATCAAAGAAGGATTATTATTAATCTTTTTAAGATAAAAGTTGTTTAAAATCTAAAGTAAAAAGAAATTAATATAAAACAAATGTTGAAACACATCAAATAAAATATGGGGAAAAAGGTTTAAAGTGGGAATGTGTTAAAGTATGACAATTACATGTTAATAAGCCATAATATATTTCGATTGCTTAAAACACATAAAACATATATGGATTTCCTTTTATGTTTTATAACCATTTCGTTGACTTCTCACTTAAACAAATATATTAATATGATGCCCTTTCATGTTTAAACCTTATTTTCATGGTTTAATGCTTATGTAACTTTATGTACAGGCCGTGAAACTCACAAGGAGGAGGGCATGCAGCAGGAGGATGAAAAGGATGGAGAATCGCATGATGCAACAATAGAATCCAATCACGATCTAAATCTAGAATCCAACCATCAATGTGGCCAACAAACTATCAGAAAATCTACTGATAATCTGGATTTATGAACAAATTTTAGTTATAGGTCATCCGGACGTTCATCTAGATGCCCATGTAGACCACATGTTTTTAACAAACAGATGATTTTCGATCTAGGTTTGCAGGAAAATAGAAGCGAAATTGAAAATTTTGGCACATGGGTTTTGTGCAGAATAGGCCCATTTCATTCACAACTAGGAATTTTTGCAAAATAGAAAGCCATTTGGGAGAAACGTGTGGTTCTCTGAAACCAACTTTTCTAGAAATTGTGGTTGGTCATTTTCTGAATTCATTCTTGTTTTGATGGGTAGTTGTTACAGCAGTAATGAACCTCTATTTTTAGCAATTGGTGGTAGACCTGATCTCGGTTGTAATCATCATATAAATACATCTTTGGTTTGGAAGAGGAGGAGAGAAAAACGCTTTGTAAACTTTGCTTTAGTTTAATAAAAAGTCTCTATTTCAGGTGTTGGTGATCATTATCATTTCTCTGTTAATGATCGCTAACTGAGTAGCATAGGAACACAACCCCTGATTGCTGAGAAGGGCCCCTCAACAACTAGAGGTTCTATTTGTGTATATTCATCAGTTTCTTTTTATGTTTGTAGTTTAAGTCATTTCATTTTTTATATATCTATTACGTTTTCATGTAAGTCATTTCATTTCTGCAAGCAAGTAGTTTGTTTTCCTGTAGGTAATATTTTGTTGTTTATAACATATAATTTCCTATGTTTTTATGCATTTTGTGCCTTCATAATTCATGCGGTTGGCTAGGCATCCCTCTGTTTAGACTGTTTTTCAGCCTTATGTTCGCACCTTAATGCAGATTGTTTTTCGACCTTCTGTTAGCACCTTAATGCGAACTATTTTTCATCCTTCTGTTTACACCTTAATGCAGCCTGTTGTTTAGCCTTTAATTTGCACTTAGACAGAATTTTAATTCATTTTCAGAATTTTCAGTATTTTGTTTTTGCAAAAATAGTTTGTTAAGGTAGAGGTTAATTTTTTAGCATTCCACCGTGTTATGTAGCTAGTTGGAATTCGAATCTACCTCTAACAATTCATATTTAGTTATATATTAACACATATATTAATTATTTCAGTTTTAATGATGATAAAATCCATTTATATTCAACATATATTTTACTGTTTAAGTGAAAAATAGTTCTAGTTTAAATAGAAACAACATAGTTTTATTTTTGTTTATGACTTAGACAGTTTATGAGTTACTTTCATTTGTTTTCATGCCTAAAACCTAGATTAGCTTAAGCTTGTTTAAAATATTGTGATATAATTTGTTGAATATTAGTTTGTCTCATTTTTGAAATAGGTTCAACATTCCATTTTCAGTTTTCATTTGAGTCCACAATTAGTCTTTCATTTTCAATTACACATCATTTTATTGTCTTAGGATTTTGCTTTGTTAGTTTCATTTCTTCAAGTTATTTCATTTCAGTAGATGTAAAATATTAGAACTCAACTTCAAATTCAAGATTAATAGGTTCATTTAGATTTTAAAAATGCATTGTTTTTCATTATTTTAAAGTTTGATGATAAAATTTCACATAACCTAGTTTAGTGTAAGTTTACTTTCCAAATTGTAAATCAGTTGCATGATCTTTTTATGATTGGTTAAGATTCCTTAGTTTATGGTATAGTTTGATGAAGAGGTAGAGTAGAAGTATTTTGTTTTTCTGTTGTAGGTTTGCTTACAGATTGAATATATTTCAAGTTATTGTTTTTTACTTAGTTTTAGATTTGATTATAAAGCTCCAAGTTTAGTTTGTTTTGATTAGTTTACTGTTTTGAAATGCATTTATTTATGCTTGGTATTTAGAATAATATTTGCTTTGCTTTCTATGAATATGCAATTACTTGTTTTGCTTTCTACAAATTTGCAATTAAATAGTTCATTTCTTTCCATAACTCAGTTGCACTTCCATTCTTAAAGAGGCATTTACTTATGCATACATGGAATAGTCTCCAATTTATAATGTAGATCAGATAATTTGCTGTAAGTAGTTAGTTTTTCTCTCGTTAGTTAAACCACTTTCATACCAAGCGACTACTTTCTAGATTAGTATCTGCAATTCCCTTCCATAGAATAGATTAGCATAGCATTACACTAGTTTGAATCTCACTTATTAATCAGTTTCCTGCCTTTATAGAATAGATTAGTATAGCATTATATTAGATTTGAAATTATAGTTACTTTTCAAATTCTTAGTTAATTTCAGGTTTTCATAGATAGATTAAATTCTTGCATTTGAATTATGAAAGTCATACATTTAGATTAAAATCATATAGTTGCATGTTAGCGCATTTGCATCTTAAGTTAGCTTAGGTTAGGTTAGACTTCAATCCTACACATATAGTGTTTTCATCTCACAAGCTACCTTCACAAGTTGACAATTAAGTGTTGAATTAGATAGTGCATATTTTACCCAATAGGTTCCATGTATTTGTGTTTATCAATAGCTCAAAAAAAGAAATTGTAGCTTTATTTGTGTGAATACAAAGAGAAACAAGGGCTTCCATTGATTAACTATAACATCTATTACACTCCCAAAGACTATAGCCGATGGGAAATAATCAAAGCCATGAGATCACCATAAAGATGATGGTTTATAGAGACTCCAAAAAAGGATTTACATAAAACCAGTTAATGAGATTGAGTTTTGTCCATAATATGCACATGCCACAAATAGGACCATAGTCTTTTGTCTGCACTAAAAAGGTAAGATGGTTGCATAAAACCAATGAATGAGATTGAATTTTTTCCATAATATGCACATGACGAAGAGGCCCACAATTTTGTGTCTGCACTAAAAAGGTAGTCTACACTAAAAAGATAAGATGGCATGGCACGAATGCGTAATAAAGATTTTGAAAAAATTTCAAATGAGACAGGAATGTTTTCATACCCTTTCCGAATTGGGAAGAAAGTGACTACAATGTGCTCAACTAGCATAGCTAGACTTCACCTAACATCCTTTCATTTGTGTAGGCACAATAACCAACATAGTGTGCTTGTTCTTTGACCACCAAATTGATTGAATCTTTTTATTTTGTGATATTTAGATATCTCTCGTCGATAGAATATTACCCATCAAATATTTAGACTCGAGAAAACTATCTATGGTCAGTTCATAAATGATGAATAAGTGACCTAGAGGCATTGCAACAACTTTATCCAACCTAAATTGGGAAATACCTTGATCTTTCCGAATATGCCTTTGAATTTAGTACATCAAGGAGTGGTAATGATATTTTCTGCATCGCATCTCTGAAGGATTATGCCATAGCATGGATACATTGTATACAAAATAGTTCAATATACTAATATTACAATATGTAGCAAGGATATACATATATTAGCATTCCTTTTAGTTCCAAGGTTTCCTAGCTATCATAATCATATCTAATTATAATTTATTACATTATTGTTAAGTATGTTACAAATATCCTCTTTTTAATTGCTTCAACTATTGAGATCTTTCAATATTCACAGTAAATGTGGTCTTCTCCATTTTAAGAATATTACAATGGAATATAATTAATTTATAATACTCAAAAGAATCGTTTTTACTAAGATATCACACATGGGGATATCTATTCTACCAAAGTCACCCATCACTTGCAGGTAGTTCCTCCCACATGGAATGACCCTTTTGTAAAAGGGAGACAACCCAAGAGGAGAAAAACATGTCTCTTGGATATGTGAACCTATGTGGGGTCTATGAAACATTTACCAAGATATTTTAACCCTTGGGATCAAATTAAAATGAGTCCACATAACATACATGAACCTACAAATGTGCATGATATGTATATTGATCCATGTTGTGATTGAGTAATAAAGTGGGTGTGCTCTAACCATGACAAAGAGTAGACAAGATCTCGATGGAGATTTCATTTCCAAAACGGTTGCATCCTAGGAATCGAAAAAATCCACGTGATCGAATACCAAGTACTCTAAACATCACATATGACAAGTTGATGTTTCCATAAAAAAGAGACACGTCATTATCTTGAAGAAGAGGAGTTGAAAGGGATGTATGGAAGAAGAGAGCGCCATTTCCATTTATAAACATATCAAAAGAATATTCCTTAGAAGTGCAGAATCATAGATCAAAGTAAATTCTTTCAAAAAGCCATGAATCAATTAACATAAATAAATCAATTTCCTTACATTATAAAAATTAGAAACACCCCTCCCTCATAGATAAATACCATATAAAAAAATTATTTAATTATGACTCAAGTGGAATTTCATCAATTTACTGAAGCTGATGCTAGATTCCAACTCATGTCATCTCAAATCAAATCAATTCGGTGGAATCGATGATAACCTATGGATTGGTAGAGTTTAAGACTATCCAAAACAAGATTCTGAATGAGAGGAACCTGCTTAGATTCCCATTCCAGCACTGAAAATGCTTATTCTTTGGCAAGAGATTCAATGTCACCAATATTATTCTTGAAGACAAAAACAACTATAACTATGAGCCTATTGCCAAGGGACATAGGAGCTAACTATATGTATAAAAAAAGATGTTAACATGGAAAATATTGACATTCAATTACCTAGGATTCGAAGTCGGGATGCCTTGCTCAACCATCCTATATGGAGGGAGATTGGGTTGAAGAATGCATCCATTTACTCTTCAATGGAATATCACTTTTCCATCCATAGGGTCTCCCATTAAAAAAAAATATGATAGAATTCACGTCTTTCAGATAGAGGGAGGATTACTTGTTCGGATTAAGAATTATAACCGTAGATGGGAATATTTTATAGCATAGATTGGGTATTCGTTTAAGAGGAGAATGATTTTTGGCATGCATTGGAAAGACCATTATTTATTTGTAATGGATTCTAGGTCTGTTGTACTCCCAATTTCCCTAATAAACTGGTTCAACACCGATTTGAGCAACACTATATCTTCATTGGGTTGGAGAGGAGAATAACATTTCCTTTAATATGGGGAACTGTCTTATTTATTTCACAATTGAATTCAATTCTAAATCCATTTATCTCTATCTATTTGGGTTTTATCCTTCATTGAATTTAGAAGTGTTTCCTTAATCTCTCCCTCCATTGAACCTATTAGAGTTGTTGGATGTATCTGAAATTAAGATGACCAAATATTTCATTCCATAACCTACTACTATCATCAGCATGCATAAGTAATAAGGAATAATATCGTTCAATGAATTCAGAAAAGGTATAAAGCCTGGATTTGTGATTTACCTCATAGTGGCAAATTTATAGTTGCTTTGAATGTCGAAGATATTCACAGCATCAGGAGTGAATTAAACTCTCTTTCTGGATCCAGAATGAGTAATATGATATACGGAGAGAAGATTCACTGATAATTTTGGAACATGTAGCACATTCTCAAAGCTACCATGACTGAGATCAATTGTACCCTTGGCAATGATCTCGATAGGAGAATCATCCCCCATGAGTATAGGAGGACCTTTGCATACATCCAATGAAGACAAGGATTCCTTGGTAGCAGCCATGTGGTGAGATGCGCCTAAATATACAATATAGGCATATAGAGATGAATTAATGGAAATCAAATCATGGCTAGAGTTACCTTTACCTAGAGCATGATCTTTAGGCTTCTTCTTGGCTCCCTCTGGAATATGATCCCCAAGGTTGTGGTTCTGAAGTATCTTGGCCATCTGATGTATCTGAGCCATCTAAAGTGACATCCCTGATGTTTTCTTAAGTGATCTTGATCTCCATATCATCGTTCTCCATCAGTCCTAGTATTACATCCACGAAATCCTTGTTGGTGGCGTTGTCATCCTTGTTCTTCTCTACGTGTTCTTGTATTACCATTTCGAAGAAATCATCCAATATCTTAAGGAATCTCTTTTGTCGATGCAGGAGGCCTTGTAGATCCATCCACTCCAACCAAGGAGTAATATAAGGTTCTGGATTAGTTGTATATGAGGTTCTGTATGATTTTTGGCTCCTCCTATAGTGGCGTTTTTCTATATTAGTTTCTATATGAATTGTATGAAAAATAATTAATAATAAAATTACCTACCTTTGAGAAATATAAATATAGGTTCCTAGTGAGAGGAGTATCTCAGAAATAGTGAGTACCACCATCGATGCCAGAATTGGAGAAGCCCAAAACTGGGCCAAATTCTCTCACCAACTCATTATTTTGTGAAGCTTCTCATCTTACAAATCCATCCTCAAATAGAGCTCGTCTATTTTCCCTTTAGCTCATACATCAAACACTCTGATTCTAAAACCATTCCCTTTGTCGAGGGAAAAATGCTTGCATATTATCAATCTCTCGTTATACCTCTCTAAACACATGCGCTTTCCCTCAGATCATGAATTGTAAGAGAGTTGATGATACACTTAGGGAAGATCCATAATGTAACAAAGTGCACAAACAATAGAGTTCTCATAAAATGTAGATTGGATCGACTTTATGATCATTTGTGAAACACCCTTAATGGGCAATTATAACCCACAATTGTGGCAATGTGGTTATTTAGTAGTCCCTTTAGTGGCCATTGATGCCATCGATTATATACAATTATTGGGACCTTAATTAGCTCACAATTATTGTTAGGGATAGGGTTATCTAATCTGGCCAATGCCTATAAAATGTGGTAAATGTAAACACACTATGAAATTCTATAATGAAATATTTGGTTAGAGTGGAGTTTTCCACCCCAAAAGGTTATCCACTAGGAGCGTGATGTCTATCTATTATGTGATGATGTGAAATATGTAATGGGGCATTTGTCCCATGTTTCTAACAATTAAGAACGAGCTCCCTTTCTTGTTTTTCTTGCATCCATTGATTCCATGTATCGATGCTAATTACATTAGTGGCTCTTTCCTGTATATTATCAAGAACAGACTTGTAAACTAAGGCACATATCATCCCATTAGAATATATATGGTAACAATGTTCAAAGAAAATATAAATCTAGTTGTGGTGGAAGTAAAATTCCAATGGGTATTAGCCGAAGGGGCTAGCTCAATTGATTGTACCCTACATTGTTGGGCATTTAGCTAGTGTCATGCCAACAAGTGCCTAGTTAAAAACCCCTTGGGTGAGGTACACAAGTCTTTGCTGAAAAATTTATTAGGGATGTCATCCACGAATGTGGGGAAGCATCCTTATGGAATCCCCGTGAGGTTTCCCTTGGGACAAAAAATTGCCAAAGGGTACAAAAAGATGATACTAAATAGTTGGCATGGAATTCATAGATAAGCAAATGCTTTGTCAATTGGGTCTACCCCGGATGGTTGGGCAGTGTAATTTTATCCTCCACACCTTGGTTCAATTCCCACAAGTGGCATTATGAGCCCTTAATGAGTATATTGTTGCATCGGCATTCCCTAAATAATATGGTTTACCCTAGGTGCCATCCTTAATATGAGGGAAAGTTCCCAATAGTTTTCCCATTATATGTATTCCACGAGAAATTAAAAAAAAAGAATGGCAAGCACTTTATCAAATAAATATTTTTTTCCAGAAAGTTCACAAGGCATAATTGAATGGTCATCACACGTCCATTTTTCAAGACGAATTACAATTGAAACATAAGTCAATACAACTATTTTGAAATGACATATTGCAAGCCATGAACAATTCACACAATAAATGCCAATAAAAGCACATTATTCTTTCTCTAATTGTAAAGGGAAACACTTAAATCTTTTCGATAGTTAAGATTCAGAGTCATGTACTTTTGTTGGTGGGAATAATCGCAAGATCCAACATATTTGTGGATTGTGTTGAAAACATATTATCATCATGCACATGTGTTGGAAAGCATAATCACATAGTACAAATACAAATATAGTTTAGCTACAAAAATAATCATGTAGTGAAATTATCTAGAATTGAACTGTGTTTGGACTCACTACATTATGACTAACTATAGAAACCTTCATACATGAATAATCATCATGTTGGCAAGTCCAAAAAATATTCCATAGAACAATCGATCATCCCTTCAATAAGTTTGTAGGTTAACTAAAATTAACCATTCATCATTACCTAATCTGTGGCACTGATTTGCTACATATATTTTTCTATGTTTATTTCTATCCAAGTATTCCCAGTCACTCACTAAATAGGAATCAATGGATTTTTTTCATGGCTGCACTTAGATCAACTGTCAATTAGTTTCTTCTGCACACTAAGACAAACCCTGGATGGAAACTGAAACTAATGACAAATCTTTTATGCAACCAAAGGTCAAAGAGGTTTGTGTGTGCAATTTATTTTAATATTACAAATTTAAAAAATGAAATAGATGCCACATATAAAAGCTTACAGACACTTAAACTTAATAGAATAGGAGACATCAATGATGGGACGATGTATGGAGATAGAATGTGTTGTTTTTTTATGAGCTTTATGGAGTTCTAGTATTATGCAATTGTTGCAAACCATTGACTAAGAGCTACATACCAAATATCTTGGGAATTCAAATCCTCAATTTGGAAAAAAAGATGCTCATGAACCAAAGATATATTTTTAGCTACAAATAGATTTGTGACACAAAAATGAATGCAATAAACATATATCCAGTTTTTGTATATAAAACACAAGTTCAAGAATTAAAGTTTAAACAACGTAACCTGTAACCTCACATTGGAATCTGGTAGTCTACAGTTTTAGCAAGAGCAATATATTATAGGTGTGCATTGATGGAATACCCTAATCAGAAAGGTTTCTTCATCTCTTTGTTTTTTTTCTAGAATTGTTAATATAATCAGATGCATGTATATATATTTGTAAATCTCTCATGATCTGTGACTTCCAGTGAAATCCCATATCCAGACAACAAATGTAAGCTAACCATTTCAATTCAATACCTTTTAAATATAAATAAGAAACATGTACGACCTTTCCATAAAAATGAAACTACTACAATACCTTCAATCTCCTATCTAAAAGGGCCAGTCATAATAGATAATTTCCCCCCATTCAAACCATGAGTTTCCACTGCAAGATTTATAGTTTATTCAAATCATTTTTCCCTTGGTTTTTTTCATTCCATAGAGGACCTAACACTTGATATGACTTCTATAATTCACACCAATTGTTTAAGGCCATCAATTTCCAAATCAATCCATAATATTAATGCAAATGGATTTCAAATGCTTGGAATCATCATTGATATTGCTCCTAATGGAGAAAACAACAAGGTTCTTGTTTCAAGTAATCTTAAACTTATGCAATCACTTAGTTCAGAGGATCCAACCTTCAGTATACTTTATCATAATAAGTGATGAAAGCTAAAGAAAAAAAACGACAAAAGGGAAAAGTATCCCTAGCACAATTAAATAACTATTCGAGCACATGCATCAAAGCAAAAGCATCTTACAAGTTTCTGAATACATAATAGCTCTATCATTGGAAAACTACCTTTTGCAACTCAGAATTTCCAATCTTGACAACATAAAAGAAACAAGCTAGCATCATCAGAGGACAAAGCTATGCCATCATACCATTATCAAGGTCTATTGCATCTGCCAGTTGTGCCACTATAAATCTATCCCATAAATTCCTAGTATCCTTGGCACAAGTAAAGAACTATCCAAGAATATGCATAAAAGCAAAAGCATCTTACAAGTTTTTGAAGACATAAGAGCTCTATCATTGAAACACTACCTTCTGCAACTTGTAATTTCTAGTCTTGACAACATAAAAGGAACAAGCTAACATCAACAAAGAACAAAGTTGTGCCATCATACCATTATCAAGTTTTGATGCATCTGCCAGCTGTGCCACTATAAATATATCCCATAGATTCTAGTAAGGTTCGCTTTATATCCTGATCGGCCTTCAAATATTGGTGAGTTACCTTATCAAGGAAACATAACATGTTGATATGTTGCACAACATTTGACTAATTCCATACCATGCAATTATTTTATAACAAGAATAAAAATCAGCTCACTGTGAAAAAAAAAGAGTTCCCCTCTATCATCATGATGCCATGCCATTATTTCATAAAGAATCAAAATCCACTCACTATGCAAAATAGGAGTTTCCCTTCATCATCGTCATTCCCTTAAACATAACCACATCTTTAAATACATGTTTTCCATCATATATTCAAAATGACTGAGAAAATAAGCCAACAACTTGTGCTTCTATTCCCAAATTTTCATTAGTCGGTCTAATCTTGTAGTTGCAAACAAAATAGATTAGATAGAGCCAGTGGAAAACCCCCCTCTTTTCATTCTAACTTGGATTCCCCCTAGTAGCATTGTTACTCTTTGGATTTCTAAGGCATTTTAGCTGCAGAATTCAATTCAATTCCTCAAGTTGGGACAAAGTTGATTTAGCACCCAAATAAACACTTTTAGCTACATATTGATTTGTGACATCAAAATAAATGAATACAACATGATACCCAGGATTTGTACCAGTAAAAGTTTATGTATTAATCAAAGTGAACCACAATATTACATGGGAATATGGTGGAAGCACATTCAACAAGAGCAATATAATATAGGTGTGAATGGATGGAATATGCTATGCACATAGGTTTCTTAATCTCTTGTGCTTTTCTGTAAGTGTTACAATACATAACTGACACATAATTGCATGCAGACATATGTGTAAGGCTCTCACGAACTGTGACTACCACTAAAATTTCATATTCATACCACAAGTTAGCCAATTCAAACATACAAACCTGGTTTAAATATTTAGAAGTAGTATGTACAACTTTTCCACAAAAATAAAACAACATTAATACTTACAATTACCACATGAGTTCCTAGTGCAGGATATATAATTTATTCACATGATTTTCTCATTGGATTGGCATTAAGTGTAGGATATGACACTAGAAATCAACTTTATGGTTCACATTCTTTTACTCAAGGCCATCAATTTTTGAATTAATCCATAATATTGATGCAAACGGATTTAAATTTTTTGGTATTATCATTAGTGCTGCTCCTAAATGGATAATAGAACAAAGTTATCCTTTTATGTAATATTAGACTTTTGCAGCCGCTTATTTAAGACATCTTAACTGACCTTCAATATTCCTATCAAAGCCAACAATCAATAAATTCGATGCCCAATATAGGGAAATAAAACTATATTCACAATCTAAGTAAAAACATATATAGCCCAAAATATCCAAGCAATCAGACTATATCCAGTTACCCCATTGCAGAAAACTCAATCTCTAACATTAGACACTCAAATTTCCTATCAAGGGCAACAATCCATGAATCGAAATCGGTGATTGATATAGATAAATCATGTCATATTCACAATCTAAGAAAACTCCAATAGCCCAAAATCTCCTAGTAATCAAACTAAATCCAATTACCCAGTTGGAAACTAGACTCCACTACTAGATACTCAAAATTATTATCAACACCAATAACACAATGTCTAATATAGATCAATCAAGACACATTCTATAATTCTAAATCTAATTAAACTTTAATAGTGCAATAGCACTCTTGAGGAAACATGATAAGCGATAATCGATGCAAGGTAATCAAAACTTACACCCGCACTCTATGAAAAACCATCCAAATCTTAAATGAAATCCAATAGCCCACTGGAAGAAAACCACTATCTAATAAAAGACAATCTAACTTTCCTATAAGCAAAATTAAACAACCCAGTTCATAAAATTTCCTCATTCTAGTAGAAACCCAATACCCAGATATGAAAAAGCAAAGTCTCCTACTGAATCTGTATAACACCAACAGATCATAACTTGAATTGCAATGATATACATTGATAAATGAAAATCTAAGAAGAAAACAAAAAATGAAACCAACCTCAAAAGTTGAGGCTTCTACCAGAAAAATAGACATCAATAGAAAACTGTCACTCTCACACTTGACTATAAAGTAGCAGCCTTTGTCACCCTCAAACTTGACTGTTCAGTAGCATCCTTTGTCACTCACACTGTTCACACACTGCTCGAACATCAGTAGTAGGATTCAGATACACTGTATGAGAGCAAATGATGGCTTGGTATCTAAAATGTTTGTATCATTTAGGTTTATAGTTGTCTTTTTCTTTCTTGTTTCTTTTGTGCATTTCTCAATTTCTTTGGAAATTTGTAGGCGGTAACAACAGAATGTTTCTGGATAGATGGACCATGTTTCTTATGTTACGTACATTATCTCTCCTCGCAGTTCAACAAAAATATGGTGGGTTTGTCTAGCAACATGTTACCCACCCATAAACAATAAAAATACTTTGGAAATGGAAATGGCGTTTCTGATGTATTTTCTGTTTCTAATGGGTTTCAACTAGAAACAGTTTCAAACTTAACATTTTTAGAAATGTCAATCCAACCAATACCATTGGATGCCATTATGGAAGCAACTATATATACTTAGATGATTTTTTCCACATAAATAATGGTATTTACAAAAACACACAAAAAAACTCCATATCATAGTTGTCATTGTCCATCAAACAAAATCTACTTCTAATAACTTATCATAACCCACCCACACGACAATAACATACATCAATCCATGTAATGCAACACTTAAATAAGAAAACCATAATTAGAATGTCAAACAATAATCTATCCCAACAAATTCTTTCAACATTCAGTGGATCATCAAGTACATATATTATGTAAATACCCTGAGTCTCAAAACCTCCATAGCCTGAAATCAAACTCTAAGGCCCCTAAATGTCTCAAAACCCTCGAGGCCCTTAAACAAATTAACAAGGCAATGTTTTCTAGTTTTTTACCTTCTAAAACACATTATTTTTGTTTTCAATTTCCCTTCTTTAGTAGGGTAGGAATCAATTTCTGTTATGACAATGGTAGAATCTCCAGTCTCTTGCCAATCCGCTCCACTTTCTGTATAGCTACCATATGATACATATATATTCAAATATGTTTTTCTCTCTCAAGGAGAAGTGCTCGATTCCTGCTCATCTCCCTCACTTTGACTTGCCTACTCCCAGTCACTTTCTTCCTCTATTTCCTCTTCTTCTTCCATCGCATGTGTGTGTCCTTCTTCTTCTCCGATTCTTATATCTTGATGGCTTATTATTGAATTTCTATTGAATCCATGGCTCTCAGTAGTTACGGAAAGGATTTTATAGGCATGGATCTTGGGGCTGTAACAACCATCCTCTAGATCCCATCCATTCCTAGCATCAGATATCTCATTGTTAAATTTCAAGGGGTTCAAATATCCAAAGGCAGAGAAATATCCTCTGAGTTTGGAGGATGATAAGAGAACTCCTTAATATCTTGAACCTATATTGAAATCGTAGCCTATTTGAGTAATTCTCCATCTTGAATGGCTATAGCAAATATAGAGGCCATACCACTTCCTTGTGATGTCATTTTAGAATTTATAAATGCTTCCAAATTTTCTCGCAGTTTATCTAAAGCATAACTCCTCTATTCTAATGCAAGTTTTGCTTCTATCAATTTCATCCAAACCCTCTCTTCACACCACACCTCTGTCATCTAGAGCATTTTTCGTTCTTCCTCAACTTCTTCCCTCACTTTTATAGATTCTAGTTTTAGTTCTTCCACTTGAGCTTTGTCTTCGCCAATCTCTCTCTCTAATTCATCACATATGTCCTCCATGAGATACTTGCCTTCCTTTCCTTCTCAAGATCTTGCAAAGATCTCATTATCGTAATTTTAGCCTTTGCAAGCTCCTTTACTAGTTTTCCATTAAGCATTTCCATCTTTCTCTTTTCTTTTCTTTCATTGTGTAGTTCCTCCTTCATAGTTAGGATTGTTGCACATGCTCTAGCTCATGAACCAGAAGATGAGCTTGGAAAAACTCTTTCTTCAGAGATGAGAAAATAGATAGTCTATTGCTATTCAGAGATATTGACACAATTGTATACTTTGAAAACATCAGCTGAAGTGTTTCTATCTCAAGTGTCCCATTTTGTTTCCTTCTCTAATCCAGCATTTGACATGGCGACAAGTTGTTGAACTGAATCAACCTAGAGAAAATTAAAGACGATTCACATAGAACAAAACATTGAGGAAAAATTAAACAACTGTGCTCAGTGCTTGCTAGTCTGCATATCTTTGTATCTATAAAGGAAACCCAACTCTGAAAGAAAAAGGATGCGTACAGAAATAGGAGACCAGTGAACAAAGAAATCCAAATACCTCTCTACAAGTGTAATTTGTTAGAGCGTAGGTTGAAAGACTAATACATCCATCCCTTTGTCTTTGTAAATCTCAATGATAATTTGACCCCATTTCTACAAGTTTATATCAATAATGACTCTCCACGAAAGCATCATACAGCTGCAAAAAAATATAGGAAATGTTAGAAACAGGAAACAAAGAAGATAGTACCAACTTGTACTTAATTATGAATTTTCAGAACTGTTGCACATTCCACCTCATGATTGTTATTGCCATTAAATAAAGTTTCCTGAAAATTGCAAAAAAAGACCTTAAAAGATACGTTAGATGATTTATGAAATGCATCGGTCAGATGAATTTTATAATGCAGTCCACATAGTCTTACAGGCACCAGAAAGAAATATCATGCCATTAAAGGCTTGAGATATTCTTTTAATCTAATCTGCATAAGGATGAAACTTTTACATTGCCAACAATTCTTAGCTAAGAGAAAATATATATGAAACTTTTCATAAATGGATCAAAAAATAAAACATATTCTAAATTAAATGAAACGAAAATTGAGTTCAAACAACATAGATGTATAATTGACAAATTCTTTAGTTTACACAAACAATTCCATTCTAAATACCTTCATAAACGTCTAACCTCAATTCATCTAACATCCTCTAGCCTCCATGAAAAATAAATTTTATTGCTAGTACAATTATCACAAGAAAATCCCGTTCTTGGTTCATTCGTATTGCCTTCTCCGCCCACATCACCATTTATTCATTCATTAAAAGAATAAAACCTCACTCATATTACTTAAGCAAGCTTAGTGCTAAATTCATCTTCAAATTCGGGACATCAATTTTGTATTAGCCCATCAAAATGTTGTTAAAAATAATTCAACGGCTTTTTAAGATGGTCAAGAGTTTAAAATAATAAAATAATAGTTAAAATAATAAACTAGTAGTTATTAATTTTGGAGGAAGAATGAAAAAAACTACTTTTTTTGTTCGTATTTTCGACATATCTCCTTGTGTTTTTACTCAAATTCTGAGTGGGAGAGCTCATTGGATGTGGAATTTAATTCCACATCCAAAGAGTACCCTCACATCATACTTTTGACGGACCCCGCTAACCCAAAAACAAGAAATACCTGAAAAAACGTGATGATGATGTCATCATCACATTTTTTCAAGTATTTCTTATTTTGGGGGTAGCGACGTCTGTCCAAAGTATGTAGTGTGGGTACTCGTTGGATGTGGAATTAAATTTTTCATCCAACGAGCTCTCCCACTTGAAATTTGAGTAAAAACACCGGGAGATATTTCAAAAATACGATNTCAACCATTATGGTTGACTCATTTTATTGAAATTCTATTGGTTCTTGAATTCCAACTCACAAAATTTATTGTTGGCGCTTTTTCTTATAAGGCCCATTTTACACCCCAAATTTCCTCTAATATGTAAAACCTAGACCCCAAAACATTGTAGAGTCATGGAAGGGAATAGTCATTAAAGCAATAAAAGAAGCCATACTTTGTGCAGGTCAGAAGCTAACTGAACTTTAGTGGCTGACGAATTAAGTAAAAATATGAACAATTATTGACTCACCAAGATAGACTTATTTCCCACAATCCCTGTCAACCAAAATCCATCTTATTAATGGATGGCATTCAGTTGACAAAAATACATAAATTTGACCCTATAAAATCCCATTTTAAGGACACAAAGCAAATATTCGAACGCCACTACCCATGTACTATAATTTCATAAAGTCAATTCTTGGTAATAGTGTGACCAACCAATATGCCACTCCATTATTATTGAATATGGAATTAAAAATGGATCGAAGAAGGTTTTGATACTAACCATTTGTCAGATTCCCATCTTCGAGTCCACCTGTAGAATGTAACACCATGATATTGTGAACTCCTAGAGCATGGGCCACATATGCTCTTCTTGATGGGTTGTGTACGCTCCTTTGGCAAGTGTGTCTTGAATGATTCTTCTTGACAAAATGTAATCCCCACTAAATGACCTCTTGGGAGTTGAGTTCACACAGGGATCATGACCTAAGATTCAAACTCCTGACCAACTGGAAAAAAATGGCAAGTTATTGTGTTCGTACATCCTGATCCTCCATTGCTAACCCCATTAATTACCTCCGTGCAATTTCCTTTCATAATATTACTAAAAAAATACCCAAAGATCTTACCAGGTTGAACTTGGGTTTCAGATCCCAGACCACTGACATTCTCCCGTGAATATATTGCATCAATCACCACGTGTTTAGACGGACAAACTTGGCTCATCGAGTACTCCTACAATCAACAGACATCATAGTATTTCCAATCGCCACCGATGAACTAGAACTCGAACCCTAGACATTCTCATTGCGAAAATTAGCATTTCCTAGAGAAATATTTCTTTCAGCTGAACAAGCTGCCTCCATTGGCACCACAACCTGTGGCTTCTGGGTAGCCTCTGGCATATGATTTAGATCCCACACATTAGACCTAACAAAAATCGAAATGATAGAAGGAAAAAAACCAATCTTCTAGAGAATTGATCAAGTGAAAGGGAATATTCTTTTCCTATTCAGATAAATCTTCCATATTGGTTGTTGTATTTGTTAATTCATCTTTACCTTCTTCAAAATAATTAAGTTTTCGCGCAGCTTTAATTGAAATTAATTTTATGTGTAGGTTTTGTTGTAACTATTTCAGATAAGGATGTCCACCATATGACCAAGATTGGGATTGAACTAGTATAATGGAGAATCGATTAAGCTGAAGATTTGGCAGAAAAGATGAAAGAGGATCTTTAATTGTTTATGAAGGAAAATGATGCACCATTAGAAAACATTTTTTTAGATGATTGTGGACAAACTCTGATGAATTATATCAAATGGTTAAAAAAATACTTCATAAATGAGCCTATTTATCTTTTTCCATGGGTCATTTCCTAAACAAAGACACGCATATTCAGGCATGTTTGTGCCAGTGTTTTCCATAATTTTCATCCTGATGTAAGATCCGTTTTCTGGAATTTGATATGATCTTTTCTCTCTATTTAAACAGAGAGAATTCCACTGCTAAAGGAGGAGGGGGATTTCCATAGATCCAAATATAAATTTATTCTATTATGAAAAGTTTGCTTTGAAAGGAAGGTTGTGAGGATGTCAGAAATTTTTGTGTAATTCTTTCATTCTGAACCTTGATATGTGGACATGTTTCTACCAATATGGGATTCAAGCACAAGTGAGAAGACTATGCATTGGAGTAGAAACATAAACATGCTACAATTTTATTGGAATTGTGTTCCTGTGATTTTGTCCAGCACTTGTTCCAAAACTGGTATCATCTTTTTTGTTCTGTTTTTATGAACTCACATATATATTCTCCTTATTTGCTTCTGACTATACTTTGAGATAATTCTATGAATTTTGATTTAAATACTCAAATCAAAAACGAATTTCTGTATTTTGATTAAAGTACTCAAATCAGAAATGCATTTCAGGTATTATAGATCTACACAATTATAAATGCAAATAATAGGAAATGTTTCAGAGTCTAGAATTCATAAAACATGTATGCAACAAATATATATCCTGTATCCAACAAAATGCGGGAAAACAAATATATGTTCCTGACCTTATTAACACATAAGAAACATGCATTACCAATCCAAACCAAGCGTTGGTAACATTTTAACATTCATATATGTTCATATCGTAGACATCCAGATCAGTCAAATGCTGGAAACATTTTAACGTCTAGATCTTACGCATCATGCATTACCAAAATAAAACATTGGTAACAATTTTAACATTTATTCAAATCACTGACATTCAGATCGGTCAAATGCTGGAAACATTTTAACATCTAGATCTCAGGCATAGCATTCTACCCTCTTCTACAATGTATCCTAAATAAGAAAAAGGTAGAGAGAGATAAGCAAAAATGAGAGAGAAAAAGAGAATATTAAGGTATATGTGCGATAAATTTTTATCCCGAAGGCGCATTAGGGAGTTCTTAGTATCATTGGAAAGGTCTCATTGAGGGATACAACATTTGTTTTTCAACCATCATGAAATTACTCACGGTTTGGCCAGAGCATGATTTTTTGTAAATATGGGCATGAGGAATCTTGGAAAGAATATTTTCAAATATGTTTTTTGAAAAGTATCTTTTAAAGCATATTCTAAAATATTCTTTATCAGATTGGTCAAATGATGGAAACATTTTAACATCTAGATCTCAGGCATCATGCATTACTAAAATATAACATTGGCAACAATTTTAACATTTATCAAATTGCAAACCTTTAGATTGGTCAAACGTTGGAAACATTCAAGATTCATATTTATTCAAAATGCAGACATCCTGATCAAGGTTAAGAATCAAATGCTAGAATCATATTTATCAAAATGTAGACATCTTGATCAGGGTTAAGAATCAAATGCTGGAATATTCAACATTCATATTTATTCAAAATGTAGAAAAAGAGAACACAATCCATACCTCAGATTCATTTATAAAAATGCAACCGCAGCCATTGGAGATCACGATTCATACTCATATTCATTTATAAGTAACCGCAACAATGGAGATCATGATTCAAACTCAGATTTGTTTTTATAACAATGCAACCGCAATAATGGAGATCATGATTCAAACTCAGATTTGTTTATAGCAATGCAACCGTAGCTATGGAGATCATGATTCAAAATTATATTCGTTTATATCAATGCAACCACAGCAAAATGGAGATCGTGATTCAAGCTATATAAAATAAGAAGACAGTATTAGGGATCTCTCTGGATCTATTATCTATCATCCACACATGCTAGATGAAATAATAATCAAAGGAGCAATGTCTAAGCAAAGCTACAAGCTAAGCCAAATCATGATCAAATGGATGACGCGTACCGATTTATGATCTCTCGGATCATCAAATAAGCCATATTAAAATGTAAAAAGGAAAAAACTCTTAAGTAAAGATCAGACCTTTCTGATCTAATGTGTGAGCTCAAAATCAAACTTGATATACCAGCAAGATCATATTTGATATTCCTAACCTCAAAACCAAAATCAATATGCAAGCAAGATCAGATCTAAATTTGATAATCCTTAGCTCAAAACTAAAAATAATATACAAGCAAGATC
Organism: Pseudotsuga menziesii; assembly: GCA_001517045.1. Classification (NCBI taxonomy): domain Eukaryota; kingdom Viridiplantae; phylum Streptophyta; class Pinopsida; order Pinales; family Pinaceae; genus Pseudotsuga; species Pseudotsuga menziesii. The sequence continues at coordinate 333,345 of LPNX011144822.1, read as the reverse complement.
AGATCTGATATTACATAGTTAAAAACACATATTTCCATGTTGAAAGTGTATACAAGTTATGTATAAAATAGATATAAACCACATATCATAGATCCAAAGCATAGATTCAGATATGATATTACATAGTTAATGTTAGGATTATAATCCTCCCTTGTCCAATTTGGTCAATTATGTCTAAATCAGGAGTCCTTTCAATATATTTTTAGTCACTAGCACCATTGGGTCCCCTTGGCCTAATAGGGGAACATGTACCAGTTACTAATGTGTGGAGAACACTAATGGAGGACAACTCCAATGGATTTCACTTGCATGCATCAGTTTAGGATCCTCCTAGATTAATCCCTACAATTTAGGAGCCACTGGGAGTGCCGAAAACAACCTCCTTCAGTTGAGTTCAGTTAGTGACTAGTTAAGCCTAGTTAGGAGTCAGTTACATTTAGTTACATTCAGTTAGTGCCACTCATTGATTAATTGCATGTGGAAATGCACAATTCCTCACCTACCACACTCGGTTAGGCTAGTTAACTGATTATAACTGACTGGTGCACTGATTGAGGAAACTGGGGCTAACTAGTTGAGCTCTGATAATGATTTAGACATGTCCAGTTATCCATGCAATAAGGTAGAGTCATTTAATTTGAATTCCTCTCTCATGCATTCGAATTGATTGGTTATTAATACGAGTGTATTACATTGTAATTAATTATCTAATTACATTTTCATTAATGAAAGCATTCATAGCTCCAACCAATTTTTGCACTGTTTCATTGCTCAATTGTTAAGTAAATTGTGTGATATATCTTGTGAGTTTTGTGTTTGTACATAGGTCTATGTGCTCAATTTAATATGGTATCAAAGTCTCAATGGACAAGGCACTTCTTCTCCTCAGATCTCCTATTGGATCATTTTTTGAGAAACATTGCTACTTCCAGCACTGAACCAGAAGCAAATAATTTACCACTTAATATCCTAAGCAAAGAAATTGTTGATAAATATTTCCTAATTAACTAAGTTGGGTCTGAAGAAAAATAAAAAAGTGCAGGCTATCTGACCTTACAGTGCCTCTTGTGTGTTTTTCCAGGTACAACTTTGAATCGATTAGTCAGTTCCTCTTCTCACCTTATCCACAAACTATTCAAAATGGAAGATGAAGGTGATTACATTACTGAAGAGAAAATATGTCTATGAGGTGTCTATTGGACTTGGTGAAGATTCCTATGAGAGATAGATTGACTAGCTGAATGAATGTGATGGAGATTTTGGAACAATAGCACTGGCTCTTTCTTCTATCTTGCGCTACCTCAGTAGATCTATTGAATACCCAAAGGAACTATGGACAAGATTGGACAGAACCTTTGGAATGATTGATGAGGATCATAATATCACTTTGTATATCACATCCAACACCATAATCATTATTGATCCAAAATTATTGGCCTCCACTCTCTCTGATGAATTTGTTCAAGATGAAGAAGAAGCAGAATCTTCTACACAGTCAATTCAAATTGAAGACAATCTCCTTGCAATTATTCCTTATCCTAATGCTCTGGAAGTTTATGATATATTTGATATCTCATCTCCTCATATGGATGATACAAAAGAATACATTCAAATCTCTGATATTGAAGAAAAATATTTTTGCACTTCCATGCAAACATTCTCCAATGATTTTCCTTTGAATTCTATGAAAATTTTGCGAGTAATTGCTTCCGAAAGTGAAGAGGAATTTGATTTCTCTCCCTCTAATGTTGTTGTTGGTGTGAAAATATGTAACACATTTGATATTTTAGAAAAAATATCAGAGTACAAGAGTGATCTATTTTCTCCCCATGATCTAGATCTTCTAGCAAATTCCTACAGGATTGCATACACCAAAATTCAGAATTTTGAAGAAGAAGAAAATTGTGCATCTACCGTCTTGGTGGACCATACTCTTGGATATGATATGAACCTTATTGGATATAATATGATATTATTTGGATCTGATATGATATCTATTGGTTCAATATTTCAGTTTCATGATCTTTCAGTACTACATGTAGTTGTTCTCATCATTTTTGTGAAGAAACAAGTACCGCAAGTCTCCTCTAAAACTGTTGCTGGGGATTTGATTTCATTCCACACTTTTGGATCTCATATGAAATTATTTGTATCTGATATGATCTTATTTAGATATGATATGATATTAATTTTTTCAAATTTTAAATTCCAAGATATTTCATTCATGCTTGTAGCTTCTCTCGCCAATTTTGGTGTGAAAAAACAATTACCACAATTCTTTTTCAAATTTGCTCTAGGGATTTGGTGTTAGTTTCCTTTTATGAGGTTTCTGATATTTTTTTTTGATTCATTGGATATTTATGAAGCTATATCATATTATGGATCTCAATTATTCACTCTCCACGATTCTAGTGCTTCTCTACCTTTGGTCACATGCTCATCTTTTCACAGAACTAATAAAGAGAAAGACATTTTGCATCCGCCTGGAAACTTGCTTCTAAAACTTGGGGCTGATTTTACCACTCATGGTTTTCTATTCATGGCTGAAACATATCAGGTTCTTGATTTTTCCTCACTTGGTTTGAATCCTCAAGCACCTTTTCTCACTTATCAGTTGATTTCAGTTGCTCTACATGGGTCCATTTTTCATCCAGCCGTTATCTATATTTCTGATTTAGTTGAGCATATTATTCTTCTTCCAAAGAGGAAGATTCCTCCAGAAATAATCATGGAGAAGTTCACATGCTAGGCCCTGGGATACCTTTTCACAGAAGAACCAGATTGATCCTCATTCTCCCTTCTTAGTTAGAAGGGGGGGTTTTTTCCCATGTGGTTTTTTCCTCGACTCCTTGTATTAAGTAGTTACTTTACTTTGATTCAACTGTAATGGGTGACCTATGGTCTAAATTTTCCAAGTTATATTTCAGGGGGGGTGTTAGGACTATAATCCTCCCTTGTCCAATTTGGTCAATTATGTCTAAATCTCAAGTATGACTAAATATGGAGTCCTTTCAGTCTATTTTTAGTTACTAACACCATTGGGTCCACTTGGCCTGATTGGGGCACATATACTATTTAATAAAGTGTGGGGAATACTAATTGATGCCAACTTCCATTGATTGCACTTGCATGCATTAGTTTAGGATCCTCCTAGATCAATCCCTACAATTTAGGAGCGACTGGGAGTGTCAAAACCAACCTCCTTCAGTTGAGTTCAGTTAGTGACTAGTTAAGCCTAGTTAATAGTCAGTTACATTCAGTTAGCACCAGTCATTTATTTATTTCATGTGGGAAGGTGCAATTACTCACCTACCACACTCAGTTAGGATAGTTAACTAATTCTAGCTTACTGGTACACTGATTGAGGCAACTGGGGCTAACTAGTTGAGCTCTGATAATGATTTACACATGTCCAGTTATCCATGTAATAAGGTGGAGTCATTCAATTCGAATTCCTCTCTCATGCATTCGAATTGACTGGTTATTAATACCAGTGTATTACATTGTAATTAAGTATCTAGTTACTTTTTTATTAATGAAAGCATTCACAGTTGGAACCAATTTTTGCATTGTTTCATTCTTCAATTGCTGAGTAAATTGTGTGATCTATCCTGTGAATTGTGTGTTTGTCCATAGATCTATGTGCTCAATTTAATTGTTAAAAATGCATATTGACCAGTTGAAAGCATAGACAGGTTTTGTATCAAATAGATATAAACCACATTCCACCACTACAACAAAACCCTATGATTAGTGCCTCTTTTAGCTTCCTTTTTAGTGTCCACTATCACTTTTAGTGTATTTTTCATCATTTTTTGGACAAAGTGGATGCTTTTCCATGGGATGGCCCTTTTGATGGTGTTATTTGCATCCCTTTTTTAAATTTGGAACCATTTTGAGTGCTAATTATAATCCTAATTAGTGTCCCAATTACTGTCCTAGTTAGTGTCCCAATTACCGTCCCAATTAGCATCCTAATTAACGTCCTTTTTTAAAAGTTAACGCTATTTTGGACACTAATTAGCATCACAATTAATGTCCCAATTAGCGTCCCAATTATCACCACAATTATCATCCCAATTTACATCCAAGTTAATGTCCCAATTAGCATCCAAAAAAATATCCCATATAACGCCAAAAATAGCCTCCAAAAAAACGTCCTGAATAGCATAACACCATATATTAATTTAGGGTTAGCGACAGGAATTGTGCCATGAATTTAGAAAGGAAAACATACAAAATAGTGCCAAGTATATATCCAATAATTTTGCTTAGAAAACATCCAACATAGTGCCAGGTATATATCCAGGTATAACGCGTGGAATAATGCTAGAAATTTCGAAAAGAACTGCCCTAGGAATCGCACTAGGTTTAGAGCTAGAAATTGTGTTTGGAAAATGTCTGACATAAGGACATATATATCAATGCCAATGTAAATGATCATGATTCATGTGATAGTACTTTTGGATCGATCGAGGACATGAATAGACACATTTCTTAGGCACATGTGTTCGAAAAACATGTTCGAAGACAAGGTGATATGAACTCCCAATGGAGCATCGGATATGCGATTCCTCATGTATGTTGTTGTTGCTCTTAGCTTAATAGGATTTTGAACTCATGGAATAAACCTATTTCCAATGCCAAATCTAATTTTAGTTGAGAACCACTTTCCACATGTCATTATTAATTGGAGTTCATAACATATTTCCAAACTTGTTGTTTGGTTGCCTCCTCATAAGTGAAGGATTTTGAGTCAATTACATGGCTTACTTGAGATATCAAACCAGAGAAACCTTGAAGCCTCACAATAGGATTATTAAAGATATTATTATGATGATGATGGTGATGTCAATGACAATGACGACAATGATGACATGAATGATGATTATGACACTGATGATGACTATTGTGATAATCATGATGGAAATGACAATGATGTTGATGATGTCGATGATGATCATCATCATCATTTCCATCATCGCCATCATAAAAAAATCATCACCATCATTGTCATCTAGTTCATCATCATCATCAGTTAAATCATATGGGACATGGTTACCATTTAAAGCATGCATAACAAGTGGGATATGGTTACAATTTTTAGCATGCATAACTTGTAACTATGATTGAGCACATTTTAATATTGGACCTTGTAGTGAAACTGGGTTTATTTACCTCTACCAACACTTTCTTATAATGATCATCATCATCATGATTCATATCATTTCATTGTCATCATAACTATCATTGTCATCATTACTATCATCATCATCATCATTATCATAAATCTCATCATTGTCAACTTCATTATGATTGCCATCATCATTATCTATATCATCATTTATCTCATCATCATCATCGTCATCTTCATCATTGGCATTGAAGAAAATGTGGCTAACATGGATTTGAAGCAAATGTGGCACTGAGATGGACATAGAGGTGAACATGGCATTGAAGCAAACGTATGGACAATGACATGTCAGGCCTCCTAACCTTTTGGAGAACAGGGCATTGATATGGACAGTGACATGTCAAGATCATATTGCTTCACAATCCAAGCTCCCGTACAAGAAAAACCATTCTTCATGAGTGTGATAGGGACCAGGACCTGAAGTTAAGGTCATGTGTGTATATGTTGAGAGCTAAGTGCTAAAGGATAAAAGTTAATCTTATTTATATTAACACATGTGGGTAGTTTGGTTAGTTTGAAACTACAAAACATATAATTTTTTTTTTTTATTAATAAAAAGTTGTTATTTGATTAGTAAAAAATATAAATATAAACTATTTTAATTAATATAGTAGAACCGAATATTAAAATTGGATTTATGACCTAAACCTATAATGTTTTACTACCACATAAGAGGTAAAAGGTGATGCTAAGAAAATTGTTTTATTTGGAAGGTTAATTAAGGTGCTTGTTATAAGCAATAAAACATACTATTATGTGTGTATTTGGATTTAATGTCAATTTGTATGCTTATAATTATGTTGGAAAATTTGTAACATATACTAAACATCTTAGTAATTTGATAATTATTTTGGCCTTAGAATTGTATTTAAATTGGCCTTGAAATCTCCAATTGGATTAAATCCTTCCTTGGTAACTACTAGCCACATAGAGGAAAAATTATTAGTTCAAGATAATTCCAACGGAACTAAGGGGATTACTCCCAACATGGAAATCCCACATGGAGCACTCTACACTATAATGGTGTAGACTATAATGAATGTAAAGAACACTACTATATATAGGCTTTAATAAAGTCTAATAAATTGATATGATCCAAAATCATTATTAGGGTATATATATTTCCAAGCACTCTAAAGCTATCAATACTATCTGGATACTATCTCCTTTTATCTCTTTGCATTTAGCTAGTCATATTGTGTTATTACGACAGATTTCAAGGGATAGGTGGGAAATGATGGAAACGATGTTGATGATGGTCAAAATGGAAATGACATTGATGATGAGGATGAGGATGATGATGATGACAATGATGATGATGATGATGATGAAGATGATGATGATGATGAAGATGGTGATGATGACGATGACGATGATGATGATTAAGATGATGATGATGAAAAATATGGTGATGATGATGATGACGACACCGATGATGATGATGAAGATGCCGATGATGACGAGGATGATGAGGATGAGGACGAGGACGAGGATGAGGAGGATGAGGATGACGATGAATATGGTGATGCAGAGTATGACTATGATGATGAAGATGGTGATGTTGATGAGGAAGAGGGTGATGAGGTTGATGATGAGGATCACGAAAAATATTTTGATGATTATGAAGATGCTAAAGATGATGATGACGATGACGATGATGAGGAGGAGGAGGAGGAGGAGGAGGAGGATGAAGATGATGAAGATGACAATGATGTAGATGATGATGATGAGGAATAGGGTGACGACGCTGATGATGAGGATCGTGACGAAGATGTTGATGATTATGAAGATGATGAATATGACATTGATGATGATGATGATGATGAGGATGAGGATGAGGACGATGATGAAGAAGATGGTGGTGGTGGTGGTGGTGGTGGTGATTATGATGATTAGTGTGAAAGGTCTACATCTCAAATGTGAGTTCATAAATCAAATGTGAGGTAATAATGTCAAATCGTGATTCTCTGGGAAAATCCATTATTATAGCTATAAGAATATAGATTATTAACTCAACACCCTAACACCCTAATACACTATGATTATTAACTACCACATTGGATGATATCATTATTATGAATTTTTCACCTATCAAATTTGTAATTTGAGATGTTTAACCTCTTTTTAGTCTCCATGTTGAGTTGTGGCATCCTTCTTGCATATTAAAAACATATAATTTACTCAATATGACCTCAATATAAAAGATATCTTCATGGATAACTCATAGTTGATGAATGGATAACAAACAGTTCAAGGTAGATAACTAAAAGAATGTGAGATAACAAAAAAAATATAAAAAATAGTTGTAAGTTGATAAATGGATAACACAAAGAATGTCGATGATAACATGTAGCTAGGAATAGATAACTCAAAGTTGAACCAGTTTACCTAGACAAATAAAAGGAATAAAAAAAAATTCAAACTCTTTATCTACATGATCCAACCACAAACTATATGAGTGTACTAATAATAAATATATTAAAAATTTTAAGAAAAGTTTAATAATAATATTTTATTTTTAAAATAAAGATTTAACTAAATATGAATTTAGTTTGGATATATATCCTACTTGGTTAGTATTTAAACCTATAACCTATAAAATATCTCATAGATTTGAATTTATAATATCTAAAACTTCATATGTTTTTTCCCTCTAGCTTCTTAAAAAGCGTATGTTTTTTATTATTAAACGCCACCTACCTGATATATTAAATTACAATAATATGAATTTAAATTAATTTAAATTATTTGAAATTTGAGAAATTCAAGATGCAACTTTTCCACCTCAAGGTGCATATTAATCGGTATGATTTGTGAGAGTGAAGCAAAACTCGATGAGGTGCATATTAGTCGGTACCCATTTGTGACAGTGAAACAAATCTCGGCGCCATTCCTTCATGAATCCAAAGACGGGAGGGAGTAAGGTAGTTCGGGACTGAAACACAGCTGAATTGAAAATTGATAACTAGAAATGGCCTCGAAAGCAAAGGGTTCGGCAAACAACTTTAAACCCTACAAGATTAAACACATTTTACCAGGACACAAGTGGGCAATATCAAGCATCAAATTTTCTATGGATGGGAAATTATTGGGGAGTGTCTCTGCCGAAAAAATGATGAGAATATGGTCTGCAACCAATGAAAGTGTGAAGAAGGAGCTCCAAGGTCACACAAACAACGTCTCCGACATGGCATGGTAGACTGATTCCAATTACATTTGCTCTGCCTCTGACGAAAAAACCCTGCGCATATGGGATGTCCACACAAGTGACTACATCAAAACATTCAAGGGCCACACTAATTATGTGTTCTATGTTAATTTTAATCCACAGTCGGATCTTATAGTTTCTGGCTCCTTTGACAAAACTGACGAAACTGTGAGGATTTGGGATGTGAGGACAGGGAAATTCTTGAAGGTTTTTCCTTCCCATTTATCCCTCGTGATGACCATTCACTTACACCGGGATGGGTTGTTGATAGTTTCCATCAGTTGTGACAGGATTCACAGGACTTGAGATTTTTCCACTGGCCATTGCTTGAAGACGCTTATGGGTGACAATAACCCTCGTTTCATTTGTTAATTTTTCTCCAAACGACAAGTTTATGCTGGCTGAAACACTTAAAAATTCATTGGTATGTTTAAACCTTTAACCTTTGGGGAAAATTAAGCTTAGTAGTTTTCAATTGGAAAGATAGATCATCTGAATCTATTTTTGTGTGCTTCATTGAGGATAAGTTTGTGATGTTTTAGGGAAGACAGATAAATTACTACACAGCTGGGCATTTTCTTCATTGTTAGGGAAGGAATCACCATGTATTGAGCAAGGGCATGTTATTTGCTGAGTTTTTCGACTTGTTAGCAATCGTATTCCAGTATTGGTGGGTGATTCTTAGTGGGGTGTCTATCCCAAATCAGCTAGCATCTGAATTAGGCGTAGTTAAATGAAAGCTGGGCTTATGAAGGGCACATAAGATTAATTCATGGAGCAACAATCTCACTTCTAACTTTTGTGTGGCCTCTATTTGAAGTTGTGGACATCTAGAGGAGAACCATTCCCTTATCAGACTACAAACACGAACTATGAGCAACAATCTATCATTCATGGTTAAGATCCAACCATCCACTACTGCGAATTACCTTGCATCACTGATTCAAAGAAAAAAATAGAGTTCATTGTATTTGAAAGTCATATCTACTTGACGACACAATGAAGACACTTGGCTACACAACTTTGGATACACAAAGGATGACACAGCATTTAGTTGGATAGCAACGCTTGGCTACACAGATTTGGCTCCTCATTTAGAGCCTCATTGAGGACTCTAATCAAGCCTCATAGAGGACATTATTCGATCTCAGGGGTATTGGACATGAGACCTACCAACTAAAATTAGACCTAATACCAGAATTTCATAAGGGGGAATCTGTGTAAACGCAAGCCCCCAGGGTAGTTCCGTTCCATTCCAATATTTATAGTAGGTAGGGACATAGTGTCTAGATTCCCATTCTTCTTCATTGGGGTAATTATCCATCAAACTAGCATCGATACATTTTTTTGGAGACTAGATCTATCTTGAGGAAGTTGTGTCGTCCATTTTAGAAGCTGCATGGATCACATAAAGGCATGATCTGGTCATGGGAGCCTCTACTCTCATTGTGGGATGTGATTTTGCTTCCTTCCATTACCACATACATTCCAAGGGATTTCTACAACTGCTACAATGATCATTCAAACCTTATCATCACTACTCAAGAGATTCAAATATAGAGAGTGTGATCTGCTGTTATACTCTGTTTCCAAGTGGATTGGAGCTTGGGCTACTGTTGGGTTCAACTCTATAATTCAAGGACTACCATATATATTGCATGAAAACTTGGAGGACATGTTATTAGAGTTGTTCCAGCCATCTACATCACACTATCATCATTGTTTAAATCCATCTATAGTTTACCCTCAACATTGTTTAAGGTTAGACTTATTTCACTTACGCATGATAAAACTTATTTTCTTGAGGGTCAAACTGTTAATTTTCCAGAACTCAAATATTATTTTCTTATTTCCTTTGCACATGTATATCTAATTCTATTCTCAACCAACAATTTGAAATAGCACCATCTTTCCAAGTACTCTATTTTAAGTTGTAACTTACCATAGTACTTTGGAATTCAACTATATGCTCTCAGATTATTGCATACTAATATGAACCTTTAGCCACTACAAATCCCTCTCCAATGATCCTGGAATGATATTCTATTCGAATCCAAAATCAATGTAATTGTCAATTCCAACATCTATATCTTCTTTAAATAGATTTTTACCCTCGTTTGGACCAAAAAATATTGATAGAAAGAAGCTATAAGCTCTGAGTTATTGCAATAATATTCTAGATGAAAGTTGAAAGATGGAACTCTCACTGCATATAGAAATATCAAGAATCAATTATAATAATGCATTTTTAAATCAATGGCATTTATATTTACAAGTAAAGAAAAAAAATTATCGTTTTGATATAAAACTAAATCTACTAGTACTCCTACTAAAAGTGCCTAGAAAAACTAAATCTACTAGCACCCTTGTTATCACATTGAAGTGACACCAACAACTCTAGATGATATCCAAGCTTCTCCAAAAGTGTCTAAATCCATAAAAATTCCTGCCCAATCGTGACAACACCTTTTATACACTCAACGTTAGTGGGAGAAAGGGAGATTTTAGATTTCTTCTTGCTCAACCATGCAATAGGAACCAAGGCAAGAAAATATGCATAATGGTGTGTGAAATTTTTCTCATCTTGATCGCTATCCCAATCTGAATCACTGTATCTAACAAACTTCACTTGACTCCAATAAGAGTATTGACTACCAAATTGGTATCCTTAACACATCAGAAAATCTTGTTTGTTGCAAGCCAAATCCTTTCCTTTGGCTCTTGCATATATTCGAAAACAAGATGAAAAACAAAGTCGATGACAAGTTTTTTATGAGTCAAGTATAAGAGATTCCCAAAAAAATTCGAATAATAGGTAGCATCCACTAGTGAAGTACACTAGATAGTGAAATTGAATTGAAGGTTAAAAGGGGTAGGATAATATTTGCAATCCTCCATATGAGACTTATTTACATACTTACATCCCACTAGTTTCACCAACACATAATTTGTAAAAATAATATTTTCTCTCTATTCTCAGTCTTGTAGAGAGATATGTGTCCTTAGTCCACGCTCTGAGGCATTTGATCTCAACCCATGTTGTAAGACCTTTGTTCTCAGGTTTTTCTACACACAAGAACCAACTACAATGAAATAGTAATCAGATTAATTAAAACCAAGGCTTTTCTCTTGCTTTGTCACTGATAACTCTATGATCATAATTTATTATTTGACTATTTCAAGGAAATTAAGATAGATCTATGGCTATCAGATTGTTTATTTGACTAATGCAAGGCTACACATTTGTGAATGAAAATAGTTTTCCTTTTAGGTTGATTGTTGATGAGTAGTTTTCTTGGACATTATGTTTGATATCTTAGTTTCAATGTTGAAGTTGATAATATTTCATCAATGACCTGGTAAACTCTGGTGTCCTTCATGTCAACTTGAAGGAACAATTTCTTCTAACAACACATCACCAGTTGTTTAGGACTTCTTGCAATGATAAACCCATTTGTGTACAAGACCAACAGAAGTGAATAAGATCTATCAAGAGACCAAATATAAATCTACAAAAATATTAACAAATCCCAGCATGGGTAACAGCTCATTGACCCTAAAATATCAATCTCGCAGTGCATTCATAAATCCATATGGGCCCTTATTCAATTTGCAATCATGGGCATCTTGCGCATGTAACTTAAATTCTTGGTAATTGAAGCAAACCCTTTGACAATCCTGTGAAAACAAACATATATAGGTACTCTTGAATAATCCCATTAGCAATATTGGAATCAATCTTTGATTACTCATAAGGATTTGGAATATTCTCCCAAGTGGCATCCCGCCAAGAGGTCCATATTTTTTGTGCATGTGCTTCCTCAAATATATAAGGATAATCCTCTATCATTACATGTTGTCATTCCTGCTATGCATGTTCTTCCTCAAGGTTGGAAGGATACTTTTCCATCATGGAATCCTACCTTACTTTCTCTACATGTTCCTTTTCAAAGAAGATCAATAAAAACTCAACAACCTATCATAGGTTGATTTTTCCCATCTTAGGAAAACAATGTACCCATATTATTGAAGCAGGTAACTGCTCATGTGTCTCGATCCTATCACAAGTTAAATGTGCTTGTATTAGCCAAGAATTCCACTCCAATTGGTGGAGCAAGCAACAGTTTACATGTATTGTACATATCACAGGTTTAGCAAACAACACTCCAAGAATTGTAGTTGCTTTTTGGCATCACCCTTCCTAGATTCTCCCAAGGTTTGGTGCTTCTCATAAGCACGGATCTGATCCAATATTTGGATCTTCTCCAGCATCATACTCACTCATATCTCACTGTTCTTGGTATGTATCACATGCATGGATTTCCTCTAATATTTGGTGCCTTTTTGGCGTCCCACATGTTGAAATGCATATTATCAACTCCCTCTATTTTAGAGAATCTTTTTTAGGGTCTCAGGCAATAAAATTGTATTTTGAGATTCGGGCCATGTACAGGGCCTTGATCCATCATACATGTCCTACACGGGGAGTATTTTTTCTATAATAAAGTTCTTATGGATTTTTTTGGCACCAATTTTGGTATGATAAAAACCCATCTGGTGATCATAATTCAAACCTTAATACAAAAGGTTTTGATTTGAATAATTATTTTAGAACCCAATGTCAAAGTTTATTATGTTAGTGTGTTGGTTAGGTGCATTAGGTGTGTTAGTGCATAGGTTATGGGGTAGTGGGTTAGGATTAAAGGGATAATACTAAGTTAAGTTAACAAAATTGTGTTGCATTTTGCAGATATATCTTTGTAAGCGAACCTTGTTGTTTATGACAACGAGAAAAACTAGATAGTCTGGGCTCATGCAAATTGCCAAGTTCTGAACCTTCTTCTTTTACTTTTGATTTTCATTCTATAGGATTCAATGCAAATTTTTATTTTTATATGATTTTGTGCCTCACAGAGATATGGCAAACTAAGAGCCAATAACCGAATCTTTCCAAGTACACCATCATTTGCATTTTTTATTTGTCAAATAAGGGGGAAGTTGTATATGCATTTTTTATGACCTGCATTTTCAGAATCTTTCATCTATTTATACTTAGTAATAAGTACTACGCCCAAATTCCTCTTTTTTGTGTCTTGCTATTGCCTATGATCAAAAAACTGCCAGTAATGCCTATGTTTTGGAGTTGAACAAAGAGAAACTTATTCCCTTCTTGTATTAACCTCCTAAATAAAATAATGTTGAAGATATTAGTGAAGTTGCTCAGATGATATCATTGTACTCACATTTGACGATGTTTATTATATGCTTTCTTTTCTCACCAACACTTATATCACTGAGCAACATGTAGATATTAGATGTATTGATTATAGTTTCTAACTTAAATATTTTCTTTCCTCAACAGATTGTGAACCCCATCAATCATAAACGCAATAATAAAAAAAAACTAAATTTTGAGTTACAATGAAAATACATTCTGCTATATGTATGAAAAGAAGGTACAAAAATTAACTATCTGTGTATAATTAATTACTTTATATAGCACCAAAAAATATAGTTAAAAGATAAATTTCTTTGAACAACCCATTAATAGCAAGTAGTTTTCTCCAGTGAAAGAATATAGCAACAAAAAGCAGATTTGAATGGCATTTAATAGCCTTTGAAGAGCAATAATCTCCTTTAGAAGAAGTATATAGCAGCAAAACCTGGACAAGTTACCTAAGGCAGCCCAAAAGTTGAAAAAGACAGACAACTATTAAAATATCTTAATTTGCTTTAAGGTAGCACTCCTCACTGAAAAATTTCAGCAACCAAATATCCAACTAAAGTATATGTTTTATCTTAGGTATTCGGCCTTTCCATTCAAAATGTATCCAAATCTTGACCCCAAAATGTTTAGAAAAATTTTCCTAGAAAAACAAAAAAGGGTTGAAGAAATGGTACAGGGAAATGTACCAATATTCTAGAGCATTGAGAGCGGGAGGGAGGGGGTGGGTGGCAATCCCACGCAGCATAGATCTAGAAGACCTTTCGGATCAAAATCAACCATCTTCAGGATAGTACGAATCACCTGACATTCCTTAACATCAATGGGTGTGTTTCTCATCATTGTTTCATTGATACTTTAGGTGTATTTGTATTTCAACGTCTTGTGGCCACTATGGTTGTAACCTTAGATTCTAGAGCATCAGAAGTTTCAGTGACCAGGGCATCTGTTGAAGTGTTTTATTCCTTTGCTTTTATGTCATGATCAAGTTAAGTGTCCACCAAACAAGATGAATTTGCATAAGTCAAAATTTTGGGATCTAAATGTACTCCCTGAATTATAATAGCTTTTCTATCCTTCATATTTCCTTTTCAAAGCTCTAGCAAAACCATCTTGATAATTCAACACACTACCAAATTCTGTGACAAGCTCTTCTGGAGAACTGAATCTCTATCCCAAATAGGGTTTGAATCCAAAAAGTGGACCCCATGGATATAAAGTGTTGATGTATATGTGACTTTAGAATGTATTTTACTTGTATTTCTTATATATTGTTACCTGATGTTTATTCCGGGATATACTTGAGTTATGTCATGCCTCGATGTTCCTATTGGGAAGGTCTATCATGTAAACAAGTCATGTCAAGTCATTGTGGCTAACCCTCCTATTTTCTAAGGGTTAAAGTCCCCGTAGTCCCGAGGCACTAGGGTTATTAGACTCTCCTAGTATAGGTCAGCCCTGGTAGGGTTTTAGTCATGTGGGGATTAGTATAAATAGAGAACTAGAGTCTCTATTTATTACACAACTCATACACACTCAAGTGTAGCGCATAGTTGAGGAAGGAGAAGACACTGGAGCTAGACAAGAAGAAGGTTACTGTTGTCGGGAGATCACTTACTGTTTTGGGGATTTTCTATTTTGGTACTGATTCTATCTCTGAGGAAGTTGCAGGGTTTTCACCATTTATGGTTTCCCCGAGGATAAACACTGTGTTCATTGTCTCTTGTGTTTGATTGATGTGCTTGTTATTCTGTGAGTAAATATCTGAATATAATGCTAGCTTAATGATGAAATTCTAACATGGTATCAGAGATAACCTGAGAAGAAGACACTGTGTAGGTGTGGGAACTAGGGCTTTCTAGTTTGTGGATCTTCCTCCATATATTTTCAGCAAAATTAAGGTGGAATAATCTCCTCCTTAGGGTGCATCATTTTGTCAAAGCAAAATCCAATTCTAAGGTTTTTCATTTTTTGACCCAACACTCTGCCAAAAATTAGGGATTTTCACAGACGAGGAATTTTTCAATGAGCCTAGGCCTAGATTGATCTCCTCCCCAAAATTAAAGTTAGGGATAAATTTCAAGGAATTTGGGTGGACAGATCTTCGANACAGACGAGGAATTTTTCAATGAGCCTAGGCCTAGATTGATCTCCTCCCCAAAATTAAAGTTAGGGATAAATTTCAAGGAATTTGGGTGGACAGATCTTCGAAAAAAAAAAACCTTAATTTGCTACTGAACCAGCACTGCAAGATTTCAGCTCCAAATCCAGATCCAACATCTTCACCTAGTAATATCTAAATATTTTTTATTTCCATTTGAGGTTCTCAATTTAAGATGTCTCATCATACCAAGCTTGATGAAAAGCTTGAGGGAGATGACAAATTTTGAGCTTGGAAGTATAGGATCTCCCTGGTCCTGGAAGAGAATGAGTTGGAATCCTATATCAATGAGGAGGTTCCAGTTCTAGAGGGAGATGAGGCTAAGGCCTTACATAAGAAGAAGTCGGTTATGGTAAAGAGAATCATTGTTGATTCTATCAAGGATCATCTCATACCACAGGTGTCCTCCCTCAATACACCTAAATCTATGTTTGATGTCCTAACCAAATTGTTTTTAGGGAAGAACATAAACAGGAAGATGACTTTGAGAAACCAATTAAAGAATGTGAAGATACAGAATGCTGAGACTATTCAGTATTGCTTTACAAGGTTTTCTTAGATCAAGGAGCAACTAGAAGTAGTAGATGGAGAAGTGGAAAATGCAGAGATTGTGATGACCACCTTGAATGGTCTCCCTAGATCATTGGACTCTTTCATTCAACGAATCTATGCCAGAAATAAGTTAGTCAAATTCAGCAAACTATGGGAAGAATTCTCTCAAGAAGAAGCTCAGATAACAGCTCGAGAAGAGAATATGGGTAGTGAAGATCAAGCTCTCATAGTTCACTCCAAGAAAAATAGGAGCAATTATCACTCCAAAGGTAAGATCTCACACTCTAGAAAAGATCTAAATACTATTAGATGTTACACATGTGATGAGAAAGGTCACATATCGAAATTATGCCCTAACAAAAGAAATCTGAGGAAGAAGAACAAGATAAGACATTATGCCCATGCTGTAGAGGATGATGAACCTTCCACAAAGAGAATCAGATAAGAGAGTGATGACTCTTCAAGTGAGGATGAATATGTTCTAATCTCCGCTCTCATGGGAACTTTTTCACATGGAAGCAATTATTGTCTTATAGATAGTGGTGCTTCCAAGCACATGACGAGATTCAAAGAATCATTTGTGAATCTATCTGAACATGATTCACCTCACAAGGTGAAACTTAGGGATGACTACCAGTATCCAATAAAAGGTAGTGGTGAATCCTTATATAAACTAGACTCTAGAAAGTATTTGAAGATGAAGAATGTATTATTTGTTCCAAGACTAAAGAAGAACCTCCTCTCCATATCTACATTGGATGCAAAAGGAATGAGGGTTTCTTTTGTAGATGGCCAAGTTCTTATGTGTTAGTTTTTCATCACATTTAAGCTAGCATTATGATCTTAGGATCTTTTCACTGAGAGAATAACAAGCACATAAATAAAACACAAGCACATCACAAGAGACAAGAGACACAAAGAGTTTTCCTCGGGGAAACCATAAAGGAGAAAACCCCACAACTTCCTCTAAGATAGAATCAACACCAAAATAGTAAGAGATCTCCCAAAACAGCAGTAGTCTTTTGTCTTCTGTCTAGTCCCAAAATTTCCTTCTCCAGTAGCGTGCCACACTTGGGAGAGAAAGTGATGTATTTCACAAGTGATAAATAGAGAGACTCTCACTCTCTATTTATATTCATCCATTCACTTGAATTTCCTTTTCACACGTAGGCTCAACCTAATAATTACTACTCGAGCCTACACCTTAATTAGTGTATAATAACTCAAGTGCCCCGAAACTATGGGGACTTACCTAATGACTTGATATGACTTGATTACATTATTAATCCTCTCGATCGGAACATCGGGGCATGACCACATGACTCAAATACATAATAGAGACATCCTGAAATAAACATCGGGTTACAATATATAAGATACATAGAAGAATACATTTCGAAGTTACATATACATCAACACTCCCTCTTAACTAGGAAGGTATTCTTTCGACACAATTTTCAGCACTAGTCTTCTTCTCTGTATCAACTGGATCATCTCGTCTTCAATTCATCTTCATCTTCAAGTCATCATCGGATCTGGATCATCTCTCGATCTGGATCATCATCGAACATCATCACTAGAGCTAGATCATCTCTCAATCTGGATCATTACTACTGGATCATCATTACTGTATCTGGATCATCACTCGATCTGGATCAACACTGGTGCTATCTCATGATTCTTCTCGTCATAGGAAGTTATACAGAGCCAGCCCTTTTTCATGCTGGTTGTAGGCCTACCCTCATGTAGGTCTTTGCCCAGCACTTATATCTGGCCTGCTCGTTAGAAAGGCACGCTCAGCACTCACATCTGATCATGTAGTAAACTACAATCCCATCAGAAAGGCCCAGCACTCACATTCACCAGTATGATAGGACACACCTACTATCATCTGTGAAATGGCTTAGCACTTACAACCACCAGCATGATAGGACACACCTACTATCATCTGTGGAAAGGCACAGTGCTCACATCCACCAGCATGGTAGGACACACCTACTACCATCTATTGAAAGGCTCAGCACTTACAATCACCAGCATGGTAGGACACACCTACTACCATCTTTGAAAAGGCTCTGCACTTACAATCACCAGCATGGTAGGACACACCTACTACCATCTATGAAATGGCACTGTACTTACAGTCACCAGCATGATAGGACACACCTACTATCATCTGTGAAATGGCACAGCACTTATAGTCACCAGCATGATAGGACACACCTACTACCATCTATGACAAGGCTCAGCACTTACATCCATCCAGGCGGGAACACATCCTGCTCACAATGATCGAAGGGCATGCACTCATATCTGATCATGAGGGGAACACATCCCAGCAATCATATCAGAATGGCCCCCAGTCCTCCTCGACTGAGCTACCTGGTAACTGACCAGGCGCCTCCATTCTCCTAGAGAATGGCAGTTTCCTTTACATCTGACCTGCTCGTCAGAATGGCCAACACTCACATCTGGAATGGAAGGAACTTAATCCTTTAGACATGAACAGAATGGTTCAGCCCTTACATCTAATCAAGTGGGAAAACATCCCTCTATCACATCAGAATGGCTACTTAGTTCTTACACTGAGTGTTCCTGGTAATTGACCAGGTGCCTCCATTCCTAGAATGGCAATTGCTCTTACATCTATCCTGCTCAACAGAATGGCCAGCACTCATATCTGACATAGAAGGGAGCAACCCTACCACCATGTTAGAATGGATCAGCCCTTATATCTGACCTACTCGTCAGAATGGATATGGATCTCAGCACTCATATCTGACATGGAAGGAACCAATCCTCTCACCATGATAGAATGGCTCAGCCCTTAGATCTGACCATGGAAGGAACCAATCCTCTCACCATGTCAGAATGGCTATGGGTCTCATCACTTTCTCTGGGAGGAAGCCTCGATCTGGAGAACACCAAGTCTCTCTCTGAATTACTCGAACTTCATCCTAGCCAATGGCTTCGTCAATACATCAGCTATTTGTTCCTCCGTCGCAACATATAGGAGCTTCGCTGCTCCTCTCTGCACCATATCCCTGATATAGTGATACTTGATCTCGATATGCTTCGAATTGTCATGAAACACTGGATTCTCTGACAACTTCATGCAACTCTGGTTGTCACAATGTATACAAGTAGCATCTAACTAGAGATCAAATATATCAGACAGTAGCTTCCGCAGCCATACTGCCTCATAACTAGCTGAACAAGTTGCGACATACTCTGCTTCAGCTGTACTCAGTGCCACATAGGATTGCTTCCTGCTAAACCAAGAGATCACACCTGATCCCATACTGAAGCAACATCCTGAAGTACTCTTCCTGTCGATGGCACTGCCTTCCCAATATAAATCAACATAACCCT
This sequence comes from Pseudotsuga menziesii, assembly GCA_001517045.1. Taxonomy (NCBI): domain Eukaryota; kingdom Viridiplantae; phylum Streptophyta; class Pinopsida; order Pinales; family Pinaceae; genus Pseudotsuga; species Pseudotsuga menziesii. The sequence goes on along the minus strand of LPNX011144822.1, from coordinate 313,634 downwards.
CCAGGTTAATCTTCTAATTCGCATCGTACTTGATCCCATAATCAATTGTACCCTTCAGGTACCTCAGAATATGCTTTGCATCAATCAAGTGAACACTTCTCGGATCTGTCAAGTACTGGCTCAAGGTGTTCACAGCAAAGCAAATATCTGGTCTCATGTTCATCAGGTACATCAACGACCCAATCATCTTATGATACATCATAGCATCAACCGAATCTGATTAAGCATCACTCAATAGCTTCAGGTTCGATGCCATAGGTGTGGCCATGCGGTCCATCATCCCGAATCTCTTCAGGATCTCTACTGCATAGTTCCCTTGTCCAGGGAAGATCCCATCTGTACTCTTCCACACCTCCATACCTAGAATAGTAGTGCATCGACACATAACAGGAGCATCACTGGTCTCCCACCTTCAACCTTGGATCAAAGGTTGGAATCCGCTTCACTTTCAATAAAGCCTAGAATCATCAGTAATCTGCCCATCCTGTCGTACCATGTCGAACCTCAGGATCTTCTGCAATCACTCCCTCTGAATCGGAGCATCATACTCCCTCTGTCTTCCTTACTCTATGCACTGAAACATTCTGTACTGGAGTGACAAGCAGTTGCCATCTAGGATCACTGGATACTAAGATCCTCTATCTTGAACTTCTTCAAAATTTCATCTTGCACCCATCTGTGAGCTTGTCATCCTCTATCAACCTTGTGGAAAAGGTTAAGATATTCATCAAGCTCATCATGTATGTGTTATCCCATGGGTGTCTTCTGAACTCGTACAAAGATTTCTTTCATTTGCACACATGATTATGCATGTCATGTGACTTCACTTCTATTAGCTGTAAATGTTTCTTTGTAGACTATGCCTTCTCTTCATGAGAAGCCTCATGCTACGAATCTTGCTTTGTATCCCATGATGTTTCCATCTACTTCATGATGGAACTATGAACTTCTCTTCAGGTCTCGATACTACGCCTAGACATCATTCTTCTTGAACTGATCTTCCCTTTCTTTTTGGTGGCTGGAAGGTTCTGCATCAATGATGTCACTGCACTCATCATATTATTCTTTGTCTTTCAACTTTCGTCACTTGTTCTCCGGAACAAGTATTCATTCTTCTTTGCTTGTAGGCGATTATGTATGCGATCTTTCCTACAAATCAAATGCAATTGTATGGTTAGAAACATTTCATAAGGAATATTTATACTGGCAAACACTTATGCATAAATATATGATCATGCAACTACTCTAGCCAATACAACATTCATCCATATCTCATTGAAACTTTCTAGATGCCTTCCATCTCTACCAGGACAACATTGAGATTGTGCACTAATCCAATATGTCAGCAAAGAGGTTTCATTCTAGATAAGTAGCAATGGAGAATTTGTATAGCCCCATGAGCTACTTACCCATCACATGCATATTAGTAGTATTCTGTCATTAATGCAAACATCCTATCATGCATAATACAATAACTGAATATAAACAAATGCATAACAAAATAATATAATGAAATGACAATTGAATACTTATCTTTATTTGTTTCGAGGGTAGACTCCTTCTTGAGCCTTCAACTTTATTGTCTTCTTCATTCATAATAGCATCGTTTCTTATCCAAAAGATAAGGTGGATAAGAAGTTCTTCAAGAGTTGAGTTCTTCATATTCCTCATTGATTGAGGGATCTTCTTTGGATGGTGATATCTTGATCTTCAATTGCACCCCTCTTCTCTTCTCTTCTTATGATTCAAGCTTCTTTTTCTTCCCAAAGTTTGTTGAAAGTAATCACTTCCTTCTAGAACACATTCCTTGAATGAATTCCACGATCCTGGGGGGCCATTCAAGGTGGCCATCATCACTTCTGCATTCTTCACTTTTTCTTTTATCGCTTCAAGTTGTTCTTGATTTGAGAGACTCTTATGACTGCATGGTCTCTGCATTCTAGGTCTTCACATTCTTCAACTGGATTCTTTAGGTCATATTCTGATTTTTGTTCTTCCCTTCAAATAGCTTGAAATTCTATTCTTCCGTTCTGCAACCCCATTCTGTTGTGGATTATAAGGAGTTGACAACTCCCTCTTAATCCATGCTTCTTTGCATAGCTCTTTGAATTCATTCGAAGTGAATTCTCCACCATTATCTGATCGAATGGTCTTGATCTTCTTTTCAGTATGGTTCTTGATCAAGGCTTTGAATTTCTTGAACTTGATGAACACTTCATCTTTGTTTTTCATAAAGTAAATCCATGTCTTTCTAGAAAAATCATCAATAAAAGAAACATAGTATGCATACCCGCTTAGTGAGTTTGATGACATTGGACCGCATACATCGGAGTGGATGATTTCTAGAATGCCTTTGGCTTTGATTTTGCTGCTAGGAAATGTCTTCTTTGTATTCTTCCCTTTCGCACATCCTTTGCAAACTCCATCATGCTTTGTTTGTAATGCAATAGGTAGTGCTCTGTAGTGCACATGTACAAGCCTTCTATGCCAAAGCTCATTTGGCTCTACCGTATCATGGATCAAGGCTTGTTCTGGATGACCCTTCAATTTGTACAAGCCTCCTTCTTGTTCTCCAATCACTACCGCATCATCACTTTTCTTTCCTTTTGGCCACATGATGACTTGACCATCGATGAATGCAACCCACATTCCTTTTGCATCCAAGGCTGAAATGGATAGAAGATTCTTCTTAAGTCCTGGAATAAACAATACTTCTTTCATTGTTAGAGACTTACCAGAGTCTAGCTTTTATGAAGATTCCCCACTACCTTTTATTGGATATTGGTAGTCATCTCCTAGTTTCACCTTGTGAGGTGATTCATGTCTGACAGTCTTACAAAGGATTCCTTGAATCCTGTCATATGTTTGGAAGCCCCACTGTCTATAAGCCAATCATCATTTCCATGAGTAATGTTACCTGTGAGAGCTGATATCAGAACATATTCATCCTCACTTGAATAATCTTCACTTTCATATATGGATCTCTTTCTGATGGTTCATCATCCTCTGCAGCATGAGCATGATGTCTTCTTTGGCCTCGTCTCCCTCTGAAACTGGAACCTCTATACTCATGTAGGTGTCTAATCCAGTTTCTTCAGAGAGATCAAATACTTCTATGCTTGGAAGTTTTCAACTTCACCAAGCTTATCATCAAGCTATTGTGATAGATCATATTGAAATGAGAACCTCAAATGGAAATACAAAAGATTAGATCTTACCGATTTGAGGTGTCCGTCCTTGTCCCGGAGTTCGCTGATCTAGGGTTTCTCGCAGAAACCCTAATTTTCAAAACTTGGAAACTTTCAGATCTGATTGGACAAACAGATATATCTCTTCAAATGGAGCTGTCCAATGTACTCCTTTTCTGAAAACAGTGGAGGGAAGCTCCCGAAACAGGAATCCCTAATTTACTGATTTCTTCTGCATAAATTCCTGTTACTATTTCTGTGATATCTCCAAAATTACTGATCCTCTGTGTCTGTAATTTATCACTAAGGTAACCTTGCATGTACCTGATCCAACACCATAGGTTTCATCAGAATTGGTTTCACCATTTTGGATTTATGATCCTTTTCCCAAGGTGACATGTTACAGGACTGTTCAGAACAGCGAAGTTGTACGGCATTCCACGTGTCACTGGTTCATCTTCTGAGTCTGATATTCATATCACTGAAATTAAAGTCCATTCACTTTCTGGAACATCTTTAGGAATTCCATTTGGACCTCTGTAGCTCAATATATTGCAGATCTCCCCAGATGTCCTGTTTAGGGATGAATTCTGGAAGAGGCTGGAACCCTAACTTGGAGAGATCATATCTCCTGGAGTACATCGAATCTGAGTCTGATTTTTGGACACAGGATTTATCCAGATTTTATATTCGGCCCCTACAATTTTCAGCTTCTGATACTTCTCCAATATCAAAATATAGTGACTGTACCAAAACTTAGCATTTTTAGTATTTAGGGTTTCTCCTAGCTCAGGGTCAAACTAGGGTTTGACTTTCCTAGGGTTTCACCCAACCAAATTTCTTGATCCAGGTATCTAAACTTTGGTTTTGATGAGGAGAATAACCCTATGCTGGTATTACTGAAAAATTCCTCTTCTGTAGAAATCCCTAATTTCCACATCGAAACTGAAAATGCTTGAGATTGAATTCCGCATCGACAGAAAGATGCACCCTTCAATGGGGAGTCATCTTAGCATACTTTTGCTGAAAATCTGTGGAAGAAGATCCAAAAAATAGGAAGCCCTAGTTACTATAGCTATACAATGTCTTCTTCTCAGGTTAGCTCTGATACCATGTTAATTTTTCATCACATTTAAGCTAGCATTATGATCTTAGGATCTTTTCACTGAGAGAATAACAAGCACAGCAATAAAACACAAGCACATCACAAGAGACAAGAGACACAAAGAGTTTTCCTCAGGGAAACCACAAAGGAGAAAACCCCGCAACTTCCTCTAAGATAGAATCAACACCAAAACAGTAAGAGATCTCCCAAAATAGCAGTAGTCTTCTGTCTTCTATCTAGTCCCAAAATTTCCTTCTCCAGTAGTGCGCCACACTTGGGAGAGAAAGTGATGTATTTCACAAGTGATAAATAGAGAGACTCTCACTCTCTATTTATATTCATCTGTTCACTTGAATTTCCTTTTCACACGTAGGCTCAACCTAATAATTACTACTCGAGCCTACACCTTAATTAGTGTATAATAACTCAAGTACCCCGAAACTGTGGGGACTTACCTAATGACTTGATATGACTTGATTACATTATTAATCCTCCTGATCGAAACATCGGGGCATGACCACATGACTCAAATACATAATAGAGACATCCCGGAATAAACATCGGGCTACAATATATAAGATACATAGAAGAATACATTCCAAAGTTACATATACATCAACATTATGTGGCCAAAGGGAAAGACTTTTGACGATGCAATAGTGCTTGGAGAACAAGAAGGAGGTCTATAAAAGTTGAAAGGCCAACAAGATCAAAATTTGGTTCATGACATAGTAGAACCAAATGAACTTTCACATAGAAGGCTTACACATGTACATTACAAAGCACTACCACTTGCAAGCAAAGCTGTTGAAGGTCTTCCAGAGATTCAAGCAAAACATGAAGGGGTATGCAAAGGATGTGCGAAAGGAAAGAACACAAAGAAGACATTTCCAAGTAGCGAGAGAAAAGCAAAACGAATCTTGGAAATCATCCACTCCAATGTATGCGGACCAATGTCATCAAGCTCACTAAGCGGGTATGTGTACTATGTTTATTTTATTGATGATTTTTCTAGAAATACATGGATTTACTTCATGAAGAATAAAGATGAAGTGTTTAGCAAGTTCAAGGAATTCAAAGCCTTGATAAAAAAAAACAGACTGAAAAGAATATCAAGACTTTTTTATTAGACAATGGTGGAGAATTCACTTCAAATGAGTTCAAGGAACTATGTAAGGACTCAGGGATTAAGAGGGAGTTGTCCACTCCTTACAATCCACAACAGAATGGGGTTGCAGAGAGGAAGAATAGAACTATCATGGAAGCCGCAAGAGCTATGCTTCATGATCAAGATATTCCTATGCATTTTTGGGCAGAAGCAGCCAAAACAGCAGTGTATGTACAGAACCGTACTCCACATAGAGTACTCGAGAACAAGACTCCTGAAGAAGTCTTCTCTGGAAAGAAACCAGAATTCGTCCATATCAGAATATTCGGCTGTCCTGTGTACATACGCATTCCAAAACAAAAGAGAACAAAATTAGATCCTTCAGGAAAGAAGAGTATATTTGTGGGATACTCTGAAAGCTCGAAGGCTTACATAATATACTTCCTAGGGTTCAAAAAGATTGACATCAGAAAGGATGTAACATTTGACAAAGATTCAGCCTACATCAAATCTAGAAAGAAACCTGCTGAAGAACCTAAAGAAGTAGAAGCTCCTAGAATTCATGATACAATCATGAATGAAGAAACTCAAGAAGAAGATCAAGAATTTGAAGAACCACAAAGACCTGTAGATCCACCACAGGGGAAGAATCCTCACAAGAGGAAACCTACTTGGGTATGAGAGATTATCCAAGGTGTGGAAAGATATGGGGTTCCAGAAGAGAATCTCAGAGAAAGAAAGAGGACCAAATCCTGTTCCAGTGATGTAGCTCTACTATGTGACTTCGTTGATAAAGAACCTTCCAAATATGAAGAAGTGGCAGAACAGAAAGAATGGAAGGATGCAATGGTCGAAGAGTATCAATCGATCATGAAGAATGATGTTTGGGATGTTGTCCCAAGACTAGAAGGGAAGTCAATTGTAACTTCCAAATGGATCTACAAGATCAAGCATGCTGCAGACCATAGCATTGAAAAGTATAAGGCAATATTTGTGGCTCAGGGTTTCTCTCAGAAAGAAGGAATAGACTATGAAGAAACCTTTGCACCTATAGCTAGATACACTTCCCTCATATTGGTACTTGCTCTGGATGCAGTGATGAAATGGAAGATACACCAAATGGATGTCAAGACTGCTTTCTTGAATGGTGTAGTAGAAGAGGAAGTGTATGTGGAGCAGCCACTTGATTTTTAGACACATGACAGGGAGTCTCATGTGTGTAGATTGAAGAAAGCCCTATACGATTTGAAACAGACACCCAAGACATGGTACGGCATAATTGACAAATTTCTATCTAGTTTGGGCTTTACCAAGACTAAAGCAAATTCCAACCTTTACTACAAGGTGGAAGATGGAAACCCGGTGATACTTCTACTATATGTAGATGATCTGTTTGTGACAAGTATGGATGGGTCGATTGTTGATACAAAGAGAAAGCTTGTTGTTGAGTTTGAGATGAAGGACTTGGGAATAATGCATTATTTCCTAGGTATGGAGGTGTGGCAGACTACAGATGGAATATTTCTTGGACAAGGAAAGTATGCAGTAGAGATCCTGAAGAGATTTGGGATGATGGACTGCAAGGCATTAACCACACCTATGGCATCAAACCTAAAGCTATTGAGTGATGCTTCATCAGAGAAAGTTGAATCCACGATGTATCATCAGATGATTGGGTCCTTGATGTACCTAATGAACACGAGACCAAATATTTGTTTTGTTGTGAACACCTTGATCCAATACTTGATAGATCTGAGGCATGTTCACTTGACTACTGCAAAGCATATTCTGAGGTACTTGAAGGGTACGACTGATTATGGGCTCAAGTATAAGGCTAATCAAAGGATTAACCCGGAGAGTTATGTTGATTAAGATTGGGTAGGAAGTGCCATCGATAGGAAGAGCATTTCAGGATGTTGCTTCAGTATGGGATCAGGTGTGATCTCATGGTTTAGTAGGAAGCAATCCTGTGTGGCACTAAGTAAAGCTAAATAAGAGTATGTTGTATCCTATTCAGATAGTTGTGAGGAAGTATGGCTGAGGAAGCTACTGTCTGATTTATTTGATCTCCAGTTAGATGCTACTTGTATATACTTTGATAGCCAAAGTTGTGTAAAGTTGTCAGAGAATTCAGTATTCCATGACAAGTCGAAGCATATTGAGATCAAGTATCACTATATCAAGGATATGGTGCAGAGAGGAGTAGTGAAGCTCCAGTATGTTGCGACGGATGAACAGATAGCTGATGTGTTGACTAATCCATTGGCTAGGGTGAAGTTTGAGTACTTCAGGGAGAAGCTTGGTGTTCTCTAGATCAAGGTTCCTCCCAAGAGGAAGTGATGTGTCCATGCTAAGCCCTTCTAGAATGGTGAGAGGATTGGTTCCTTCCATGATCAGATATAAGTGTTGTGCCATTCTGACATGGTGAGAGGATTGGTTCCTTCCATGGTCGGATGTAAGGGCTGTGACATGTTGAGAGGATTGGTTCCTTCCATTGTCAGGTGTATGTGGATGCCACATCTAGCATGAAAAAGGGTTGGCTCTGTGAAGACAGATCTAGTATGAAAAAGGACTAGATCTGTGTAGATGCCACATCCAGCATGAAAAAGGGATGGCTCTATGAAGACACATCAAGTATGAAAAAGGACTAGCTCTGTGTAGATGGAAGATCCAGCATGGAAAAGGGCTGGCTCTTTGGAGGCTCATCTAGTATGAAAAAGTACTAGCTTTGAGTAGCTGCCACATCTGGTATGAAAAAGGACCAGCTCTATAATGTCTCATCTAGTATGAAAAAGGACCAACTTTGTGATGCCTCATCTAGTATGAAAAAGGACTAGATTTGAGAAGGCTCATCTAGTATGAAAAAGGACCAGCTCTGTGATGCCTCATCTGGTATGAAAAAGGACCAGCTCTGTGATGCCTCATCTAGTATGAAAAAGGACTAGCTTTGAGAAGGCTCATCTATTATGAAAAGGGACTAGATCTAAGTAGCTGCCACATCTGGTATGAAAAAGGACCAGCTCTGTGATGCCTCATCTGGTATGAAAAAGGACCAGCTCGGTGATGCCTCATCTAGTATGAAAAAGGACTAGCTCTGAGAAGGCTCATCTAGTATGAAAAAGGACTAGCTCTGAGTAGCTGCCACATATGTTATGAAAAAGGACCAGCTCTATGATGCCTCATCTGGTATGAAAAAGGACCAGCTTTGTGATGCCTCATCTAGTATGAAAAAGGTCTAGCTCTGAGATGATACATCCAGTATGAAAAAGGACTGGCTCTGTAGAGGTTCCTATGATGAGAAGAATCAAGAGATAGCACCTGTGATGATGCCCAGTGATGATCTAGATCGAGTGATGATGATCCAGATCCAGTGATGATGATCCAGCATTGATGATCTAGATCGAGTGATGATCTAGATCCAGTGATGATGCCCAGTGATGATCCAGATCGAGTAATGATCTAGATCCAGTGATGATGTCCCATGATGATCCAAATCGAGTGATGATCCGGATCTGATGATGAAGATGACTTGAATATGAAGAGGACTCAATGATGATCCAAAAGATATAGAGAAGAAGACATGTGCTGAAAATTTTGTAGAAAGAATACCTTCCTAGTTAAGGGGGATTGTTGATGTATATGTAACTTCAAAATCTATTTTACTTGTATTTCTTATATATTGTAACCCAATGTTTATTCTGAGATATAATTGAGTTATTTCATGCCCCGGTGTTCCTATTGGGAAGTTCTATCATGTAAACAAGTCATGGCAAGTCGTTGTGCGTAACCCTCCTATTGTCTAAGGGTTAAAGTCCCCGCAGTCCCGGGGCACTAGGGTTACTAGACTTTCCTAGTAGAGGTCGGACCTAGTAGGGTTTTAGTCATGTTAGGATTAGTATAAATAGAGAACTGGAGTCTCTATTTATCACACAACTCATACACACTCAAGTGTAGCACATAGTTGAGGAAGGAGAAGACACTGGGGCTAGACAAGAAGAAGGTTACTGCTGTCAAGAGATCACTTACTGTTTTGGGGATTTTCTATTTTGGTGTTGATTCTATATCTGAGGAAGTTGCGAGGTTTTCATCATTTATGGTTTCCCTGAGGATAAACATTGTGTTCATTGTCTCTTTTGTTTGATTGTTGTGCTTTTTATTCTCTCAGTAAAGATCCTAATATAATGCTAGCTTAATGATGAAATTCTAACATAAAGCACCTATCTATTACTTCAGGGACCACAATTATCATCAAATCATTCCCAACATTGATTCACTAATGTCTCCGCCAAGCATTCCAGAAATGGTGATTGAAATCATCCTGAATCTGCCTTGATTTGATAAACAAGCCAACAACATCAACTATCAATTAAGATGTTGTTACCACTCATTATGTTCTTGCTGTTGTCATTATTTGTATGCCAGTGCCTCATGTACCGAAGATAAACCAATAAAAGATATACATCAATTCCTGTATGTGATGCTATGCTTGCATAACAGTGGTAACATTATATTTGTTGTAATGTCTCTTCATGTTTTATGTTAGAGGTATGTTACTGTCTCCTTACTGTTGTATTTACTGCACATATAAACTACATATTTGGATCAACTTCATTAGAACATTCAAGAGCAGCCTCCTTTTAAGAGATGGTACTGTTGAGGCCTGGAAATTCGCAGGCGACAACAGTAAGGGATTCTCCCCAATCAACGTTCCCAACTAGCCCGTTGATGTTTGGTATAGGGAATCCATCCGGTTTACGGTCCGGCTACCGTAGGTCAAATTAACAAACAAGGGTTTTACCTGTTGTGGCCCGGTCCACCGGAATTTGTAATTTTTGACTTAAGTATGAAATGCAGATTGCTAACTAAATGCAGGGTGGTGAAGGATGCAAGGAGCATTCACAAATTGATGCGCAGGTTCTTACCTCTCGTCTTAGGCTCACCATGCATCTGAAACACTCATGCAGAAATGAAAAGACTACCTATCTAAATGCCTACCTATCTATCTACCTATCATATCCCCAAGGAGCCAACTTGTGATTAACATATATGAGTAATGTGGATGTGCACGTGTAATAAAAGCAATTACAGATAGCTGGCATTATCTTTTACACACATGACAGCGAAAAATATTACACAACCAGATAGCTAATTTTTTGTGACAAGCATACATTACTCATGGTAGAGATTTCATAAAATAAATCAGAAATCATTAAACAAAGACATAGGTCATGAATTT
>LPNX011144822.1:280080-302848 GCA_001517045.1 Pseudotsuga menziesii | reverse complement strand
CTTTATATTGCAAAAGGAAGTAGTTCTTCTTACAATAACTTTCCAGTCTTACTGGGGAAAAAAGCCCTTCTCTTCTCTACGTTTCCTATTTTTATACAAAAAGCAAAAATTGGTTGGGCTGCCCAAAGTGACCTTTGGGCTTCCCAACCCTTTTGTCTTCCCAACGTTTCATTTTTTCCAAAAAATCCTTTTACAAACTTATTAAATTACAGCAAAGTTGACCGGTCCTTTTGAGAGGAGGGCCCCGCTTGGTTCTCCAAGAATTTTCTCCACGCTGCTGCCTCAGCAGCAAGTCCTTCAAACAAGCTGGGCTCTAAAAACTGAATGTTTAGCTCGAACTTTTCAGCCTGGTTTCTAATGGCCTCTACCCTGGCTGTGTTCAATCGCACATGTTCTTCTAAGAGCTGCACACTGACGGCTGTATGGCCTATTTCATTTTTCAGGATTTGGTCATCAATAGCTTTGATGCATTGTACTCTGGATTCTTCATCTTGTTGTCCTTTCTGCAACATTTCTACAAATGCATCATGATCAGGGAACTCATATAGCCTCTGCTCGGCTTCTACCTGACATCAGTTGTAGGTAACCAGGGCTCTCCTGAAGAATTCTGTGTAGACTCCCTTGGTGTTCTTGATTGTTTTATGGAAGTATTCTGCGGTATTGATGGCGAATTCTATCAGATCGTGGTCCCGTTTAAGGGCTTGTTTATCCTTGGATGGTAGTTCAGCTGGGGCTTCCTCATTGTTCTCCGCTCTGGCTATCCTTGTAGTCAGTACTTCTAGGATGTATTGAGACCTATCAACAAAATAAGAAGCGGTTTCCAAGATTTCTTCTAGTTGACCATCAATCTGGAGGACCTGGCATCTTTCTTCTTCTAGAGCAGTTTGCAGGTGTAGCACTTTAGCTTTCTGGGCTAGGATGTGTTCTTTAATCGGCTGTAGATCGACCTGCTGTTCCTTCGCTACTTCCAGCTGCTCTTTCAGTTCTTTAACGTATGCGGTATTGGACTCATAGATAATATACTGCTGCGCTTCTAGGTCTTCTATCTTTGCCCTCAACTGCTCCTTTTCATTCGTTAAGTCTTGAATTTCCTACTGTGCACTTTCCAGAGCCTTATGTGCTGTTTCCTTGGCCTGTGCTTCTACCTGGATGGCGTAGATTTCACTCTTTGTGGCCTCCATTTCTCTCAACACATGTTCATATTTTCTTTTAAGTCTATTGCCTTCTTCCCTTTCTTTTCTTAGGGTGTCCTTAAGCTGAGAGGAGGTCTTCTTGGATGACTCTATTTCAATCATCATTCTGTCTATGTTATCCTCTGAAGCATGTATTGATGCAGTCCCGGCCCTTATAGTAAACCTTGGATCTACATCTGTCCCTACCATCATGACCTTATCTGTTATCATTTTGCTGGCCATTCCTTCTGCCTCTACCTTTCTTTCTGTTCTCCTCATTATCCTTTTAGTAGCCCTATCATAATATACGGTGCTGAAATCAGGTACTTCTTCCCCTTTTTCCGGTATGAAGGGTACTAGCTGAATCATAAGGGTAGCAGCTACGATGGTAGTGGGCACTTGAGGGATCTGCACCTCGGGGTTTTCCTCTCCCTGACTCTGCCTTGATGGTGTTTCGAGAGCTTGCTGTTGCGTCAACTTTATCTATTCAGCCTCTAGCTCTCGCAGTTCTTCGTCTAGCTTTCTCTGGGATTCTTCGGCTGCTTTCCTAGCAGCTTCTTCTGTTTCTCTGGCTGCTTCATTGGCTCATTCAGCTTCTTCCTAGGAAGCTTTCCTCTTTTCTTCTTCTCCCTTTCGCATCCATTCTACAGCCTCATCTTCCAGCCTCTGAGCCTCCTCTCTTATCCTTTTGGCTGCTTCTTCAGCCTTAGCTTGCTCGACTTTATCTTGTTCAGATCCTTTTCCACCCTTGGTGGGGTTTTTCGGTTTGAATCTCCTACTAAGTGCAGTCATGTTTGGTGCACTCCTGAAAACAGATTCATCTCGATCAAAATCGTGGGTGTACTCATAAAACACCTTTTGTTTCTTGCAGTGCTCAGCCATTCTGCCATGAGTGTCATTTCGTCTGAAAGTCATCTCGCGAAAGTGGAACTTCCCTAGCTCCTCTATAAATTCTGCAGCTTGCTTCACATTGACGAAACTGCAGCTGTCTAGCTTAAATGGTAGAGGTGGATAGGCAGTCTTCTTTTTCTGGAACAAGAAGTTACCGACTCCGTCAATAAACACTTGTCTGACTGCCTCTTTGTGGACTATATAATCCGTTGCATACTTGGGCAGCAGATAAGGTGTTTTTGATCCACCAAACATTCTAAGATACATCCCATTTTCTATCTAGAAATAATCACCATACTCCTTTATTACCTTCATTGCCTCTTCAGACATGCAGTTACATTCCTTTCGGAAGATAAGCGTGTGCAGAGGCATAATAAAATGCTCACATATTTCTCGGTAATAGCTATGGTACTGGTGAGCCCCCAGTAGTTTGTAGGCTGCATACACAGGCATTCTTTCCCTATCCCAAACACATTTGAGCCCCGGGAAAGGCTGGTGGCATAGTATGCAGTCTATCAGAAAGGAACTCATGTAGAACTCAGATTTTTTTCGGGCTTCTCCTCCTCCTAGGGCTGCAGCTACACAAGAAGAGAGACTGCTAGACACTAGGCTAGCCCAGTTGAAGATTGTTCCTTCTGTGGCTACATGAAACATAAGAGGTATCCACTCCAATTTGAAGAGTCTACCATTGGCTCTTCCAAAGATCCGGTTTAGCATCAAGGCTATAAACCTGTAAGGAGCTCTTAAGCTTGTTGTGTCATAGTCCTCAGTTGCTCTGTGTCTATAAAGATTTCCGGGTAAGAGCATTCTTCTCAGGGTTTCCATTAAATCCATCCTGAGGTTATCTAACCAATCGTTTGACAGGAAGACTTGGGGCTCTGGCAGGTGGTACGCCAATGCCACATATCCAGGGCTAAAGGCAGCATAGCCCTAAACTTCAACATTCCCCATCAACATTGTGTTGTTGTTTGTGTGTGGCAGAATCCATCTCATCACATCAGAGCAAGGGAACAGCTCTGGCCTGGTGGCAACCTTCATAATGGCAGATCTTTCTATATTGGCATAAATGGGTTCTTCCTCAAGACCTGTGTCTGGGACTTCCCTACGGGAAATCAGTCTGTATATCTCTCCCCACTTATATTCAGGCTCAACCCCTGTGACACATTGGGTGTCCTCATAGATATACTCAGTTTTTGTTTCTGCTTCTGGTACTGATACTTCTTCCACTACTGGGGCTTTCTTCTTCTGCCTTCTAGACATTGTGAATTCCTCCTGCCATGTACAATCATTTTGACATCAAGTAATTCGAATTTACAGACAATGTGTATCAATTTATCCTTTCTCAAGTATATTATAAATGTGACTAGTCAATAAAATCAAAACATAAGTCTTTCAATCTGAATAATCGAACTATCATGCAGTATTGTGCAATATATTATTATCCCATGCCTAGTATGGCAAGGCTCAGTGCAACTAATACAAATATTGTTCATCCCCACAATGTCTTAAGACTATGGATGTGTTATTTCATGATCTAACCTATATGCAGCAAGCCAATCAATCATACTTGTGCCAGGATTAAATCTACATTAAAATGCAATATGCCACTTTCCGCCTGGTAGCGATATAAACAAACTAGTATATTATGTGCAATGTGCAATATTCAGCCATTAATCTATTTCATTATCAAACAGAATGAAGGATTAAAAGCATCAAGCTTATGCCAATCAACACTTCAGCCCTACAACCCAGCAGACAGATCACAAAGGAGACGCATACGACTGGCAGCGAAAAAATTACATTAAGCTGGTAGTACATTTCACCCTCCTCGGCGGGACGTAACCACATTTCTGCATAGGGTATCCTCATCAAAACACGACCCATGCTATCCTCAATAAACGCAGTGTAATCAGCGACACATCCCTTCTGCCCTACTAGGGTTTTGGGTGACAAAAATAAAAAGGGTCGCGAAGGATGGCGCAATCAACGCAGGCCGCAGTTAGAATCGCGAAGGCGACACTGTCGACTGTAAAAACTCCCTTTCAAAAACCTATTCCTCCCGGCCAAATGTAGATTTGTCCTTCTGCCTCGTCGAGGCTGCGAAAAAAATGCGGAAGCAAAACGGCTAGGGTTTACAGGCTGGGAAAACACCACGGAAATCAATAAACTATCAAACCCCCACTGCAGTGCCCAAAATCTAACCACCCCCTGTCTATCGTGGCCGCGTAGCAAGTTTCGGCACAGACGGCGTAACGACCGTCTGCACCTAAACCTTTTAGCCTCTGTGTGCGCGAAGCATCGACTAGAAATGAAGAGCAAACGGCTTAAATGGTTAAAAAAAGCCCCCCTTACCCAAGGTCAATATCAAACCCACTTGAACAAGCTTAAATCCTAGCTGGACGAGGGAAAATGCCGGAGACCCCAAACCACGGTAAAAAAAAAAACAAAAACCCGTTCAAATGTAATGGGAAAACAAAACGGGATAAACCTACCTGGCAATCCGGCGAAATGAGCAAGCTGATGACGGTTGGAATTCTACCCTCACCACCTAGAAGCTGGTACACGACAGCTAGATCTTCACGCACTCCCAAGATCGACAGCTCAACTCACCGCGACAGTGCTCGACAATAAAACAAAACAATACAAACTCCGAACTGTCGCCCCGTATAAATATAAAAAGTCGCATGAGCGGGAGATTTAAATCGGACGGGGAATGAAAGTTGCGTCAGGCGACTAGAGCTTTAGTCCCTCCGCAACGGCACACAATCCCCGGTACTAATTCACCCGCCCAGCTAAAAAATAACGCGTGAACAAAATGACAGTCGGGCGTCGGCAGATACCTTGATCGGATGAGCAAGAATCCGAACCCCTCCGCAACGGTGGATGCTCAGAGCACGATGCTATCCGCAATGGAGGAGCAAACAATGGCCAAGTGCTCCGCTACAAAGCCGGCAAAAAACAAAACACACATCGGAGCGCCGATGAAATTCTAAGTCTGAAGTGATCCGCAATGGCGGATTCCTGAAAAGGAGATTTGTCCGCAGCATCGGATGAGGGATACTTCAAATCCCTCCGACGAAGAATCCAAACCTGCCTGAAACATCAAAGAATGAAAACTCACGTGCAACGGTCAGAGCGAAAAGTACAGTCCACACCCGGAAACACTCTGCAACTTCGGAGGGTAGGATCAAATATCTGCCCACAACGACGAAGGGGGCAAAGACTTAACTCCCGATTGAACAAGGCTTCGAGAGATATGCAAGACGATGACGAATTCAGCTAAGGATGGGAATCGTTAAAGCATTGAAATGAGCAAGCACCAATCGATTGATAGTAACCCAAAGTGCCGGAAGACGCTTTAAAATCCATAGGCCAAAAATCAATAGGCTGAAATCAAGAAAAGAACTGACTAATTCAAAGTAAAGGAGGGTCCAAAATTTTTTAGAATTTTTGGAAATTGTTGCAGATGCAACAAGTACCTCATTAGCATAGTCTAGACATATACACACAGTTAAACTCTTAAATATCATCAATCTAAATGAACACCTCATTATACTAGGATCAAAATACTAATTCAAAATACTAGGATCTAAATGTACTCCCTCAATTATAATAGATTTTATGTCCTTCATATTTCCTTTTCAAAGCTCTGGCCAAACCATCTTGATAATTCGACACACTACCAAATTCTGTGACAAGCTCTTCTACGGAATTGAATCTCCCAAATAGGGTTTGAATCCAAAAAGAGGAGCCCATGGATCTGAAGTGCCTATCTATTGCTTCAGGGACCACAATTATCATCAAATCATTCCCAACAATGCTTCACTGATGTCTCAACCAAGCGTTTCAGAAATGGTGATTGAAATCATCATGAATATGTCTTTATTTGATAAACAAGCCAATGGCATGAACTATAATTAAAATGTTGTTACCACTCATTATGTCCTTGTTGTCAACATTTTTTGTATGCCAGTGCCTCATGTACTAAATATGAACCAATAAAATTTATACATCAATTCATGTATGTCATGCTAGGCTTGCATAACAGTCGTAACATTATATTTGTTGTAATGTCTCTTCATGTTTTTTGTTAGAGGTATGTTAATGTCTCCTTATTGTTGTATTTACTACACATAAAGACTATGTATTTGGATCAACTTCATCAGAACATTCAAGAGAAGCCTCCTTGTAAGAGATGGTACCTCATTATCAAATTCTCGACATATAGACACTAAGAAACTCTTAAATCTCATCAATCTAAATGAACACCTCAATAGAAAATACACATTGGAGAAAAAAATTTGTTAACCGATCCATAGTTGGAGTAGAATTAATTCTACTCACACTAGGTGCTATGATAGATAGCAAATGACGTGCCCAGGTTATTGAAGAGATTGTTCACCGTTCACCATTTATTCTACTCACACTAGGTGCTATGTTAGCTAGAAAATAATGTGCCCAACTTATTGAAGAGATTGTTCACCACTCACTATCTAATATGCATGAAGTGGTAGGGGTTAATTTTCTCCACTATGATATTAACAATAACAAAGGACTCGTGCTTGGCCTTGGTTTGAAAATAGATTCTCATCATAGAATTCAGATGTAATATGGTACCTCTCATAGTTTGTCGTCTATTTTAACCATTTTTTCATATAACCTCGTCAACCATATAAATTCATTAGTGCTGCAAAAATATAATACAAATAAGGGAGGACTAAAAGTAGTATCGATTTGAGCCATTATGTCAACCAATACCAAATTTTTTGCATCTGTTGTCTTACTGATGTGATTTTGACTATCAATAAGAGCATGACCTCATCCTATTTTTTTCTTTTTTCCTCAACATGCTTAAGCCCCTATATTTTAAGGACTCTTGCTTACATCTATGGAATGCTTGAAAACTTGTGTGCTAGTCCTTGTTGAAAGGTCATCCACCAAGTAGTGTACTCAAGATCTTAGTTTCTAGTATGTATAGTTTAGTTATCTAGATGTTTTGAAACCTTACTAGAGCCATTCAAATATCCTACCCACTTTTGATTTTAATATTTTTAGGTCAACCATAAAATTCGATGTGCAGCCTTTTATATATTTTCAAATCGAGTTTCCAATGGTTTGAAAACTGTCAAGATTCAAATGCGAGTTTAACGAACATAACAAAAAAATAAGTCTTACATAGAATTGAATATGGGCTGAAAATATTCTTTCCTAACCATGCAATTGGAAGAATAAAATCCTAGCAGGATACATTTATGTACATATCATAGGATAGCCTTCTATGCTTTTGACCATATTCATTCTGTCCATAATTTCTATCCTCATATGGTATCATTACACATCATCAACCTGATGTTACATTTTAACATTCAGCTGGCATAACATTAGGATCTTTAAACTGAGAGAACAACAAGCACAGCAATCAAACACAAGAAACAATGAACACAGTTTTTTTCCTCAGGGAAACCATAAATGGAGAAAACTCTGCAACTTCCTCAGAGATAGAATCAGCACCAAAGTGAAACCCAAAAATAGCAAGACAATCTCCTGATAGCAGTAAGCTCTTTCCTCTTTCCCTAGAGTCTTTCTCTTCCTCAGCTATGTGCTACAACTGAGTGTGGATGAGATGTGTGATAAATAGAGAGGTCGCCTCTCTATTTATACTAATTCCTGACATGACTAAAACCCTACTATGTCCAACCTCACTAGGACAGTCTAATAACACTAGTGCCCCAGAAATGCGGGGACTTTAACCCTTAGACAATAGGAGGGTTACCCACAATGACTTGACATGACTTGTTTACATTATAGATTCTCCTGATAGGAACATCGAGGCATGACATGACACAAGTACATCCCGGAATAAACATCAGGTTAAAATAGATAAGAAATACAAGTGAAATACATTTCGAAGTTACAATTACATCAACACTCCCTCTTAACTAGGAAGGTATTCTCTCAACACAATTTTCATCACTGGTCTTCTTCTCTGAATAATCTCGTCATCTGTATCTTCAAGTCATCTTCGTCTTCAAATATTCTTTGTCTTCAAGTCATCTTCATCTTTGAATCTGGATCATCATCACTAGATCTGGATCATCTCTAGATCTGGATCATCTCTGGATCTGGATCATCACTCAATCTAGATCATCTCTGGATCATCATCTATGGATCTGGATCATCACTCAATCTAGATCATCTCTAGAGCATCATCTATGGATCTGGATCATCTCTGTTGGATCATCAATACTGAATCTTCCCAGTGCTATCTCATGATTCTTCTCATCACCGGAAGTTCTACAGAACCAGCCCTTTTTCATGCTGGATGTAGGCCTATCCACCATGTAGGTCTTCTTCAGCTCTTATATCTGACACTTAAGTCAGAATGGCCTACCCAAAACTTACATCTGACCTACTCATCAGAAAGGCAATCACATCTGATCATATAGGAACCAATCCTATAATCACATCAGAAAGGCCCAGCACTCACATCCGTTCAACCAATGATCGGAATGGCCCAGCACTTACACTTGGCCATGCTAGGAACCAATCCTCCATGCCAAAAGGATCTGAACTTAAATCTGATCAACCAATGATCGAAGAAAGGAAATTGCACTTATATCTGATCAACCAATGATCGAAGAAAGGAACAACACTTATATCTGATCAACCAATGATCGAAGAAAGGCTCAGCACTTATATCTAATAAACCAATGATCGAAGAAAGGCTCTGCACTTACATCCGACACATGCAAGGAACCAATCCAACATGCATGATCAAAACGGCATGCACTCACATCTAATCCTGTAGGAACCAATCCTACAATCATATCAGAATGGCCCCTAGTCCTATACTGAGCCACCTGGTAACTGACCAGGTTCCTCCATTCTCCAGGAGAATGGTAGTTTCCCTTACATCTGTCCTACTCAACAGAATGGCCAGCACTCACATCTAACATGGAAGGAACCAATCCTCTTGTTGGAATATAATAAAACCCACTCATAAAATAATTAATCATTATTTGATTAATTTCCTACCCACTAGCTTAGATAGTTGTCATCCACCTGCACCTTAGAGTCAACACTTGCCATCTATACCCTAGGAATGATTATTTCTGATTCTGGCTTGATCTTGACCACTTTATGGCCATCCAGAATTGGTAACTATACTTTACAGCAGAATCTACTTTATTCTGCTTTTTCTGCTTTATCCTGCTTTTCTATGGATAAGGTAAAGCTAGTCAACTAGGAAACTGGCAGCTTTTGTTGCCAACCCATCCTCCATTATTTTCTCTCCATATTCTAGGATTAGCAAGTCTTTCCTTCACTCATCATCACTCACACATGCTATTGCTAATTCGTGAGGTGCTTGGTAGATTGGGAAAGTGCTTTAGTCAACTATGGGGTTTATCATAATTAGTAAGCTTGCTTTATGAGCTAGCTTGAGTTGTCTTCATGCAACTCATTTTTCCTTTATAAGGATGTATTACCTATGTAATAATATCAATTATCATTTATTGATCATTCATTAATGTGTGTTCATTAATTCTTCTTCTTCTCTCCTTATGCTAATTCTTTACAATTCTCTATGAGGTTAATTGTGTGCCTAGATCCTTAGCCAGTTTATGAAATTACTTATGCCATCAAGGATTTAGAATTTCTACATGGTATCAGAGCTAAGGTTCCCAAAGTTCAATTTCTACATGGTAATAAATCTGAGGATATCAAATCTCTACATGATATCAGATCTTTGAGAGTTCATTAATTAATCCTCCTTTTTTTAGATTTGCAAGTTTATTTTGCAGGTTCAACTTTAAATGGGTTCAAGAGTATCATTTCCTCTTCTTTCTCCATTCACAAGCTATTCAGAGTGGAAACTGAAGATTATTTCATATCTAAAGAGACAAGGTCTCTATGAGATATCTATTGGAGCTGGTGAAGAATCTTATGAAGAGCCAAGTGACTGGTTGAATGACTGTGATAGAGCAATTGGAGCTATTTGTCCAGCTATCTCTCCATGCATGCGCTACCTTATTGATTCTGTTGATTACCCAAAGGATCTCTGGACAACATTGGATAGATTTTTGGGAAAGGACAATGAGGATCCTTCTAGCTATGTGGAGAGTGCCTCTATCTCCTCAATAATTTCTCTCTCTCAAGATGTCTCAGCCTCTACAGTCTCTGATGAAGTTGAACATGAAGAAGAAGTTTCTCATATAGTTCCTATTGCTACTACTCTCCTTGATTCGAATCCGTCCTCCTTCAATCAAGAAGCAAATATTGAAGAGCCATATTTTTCTAGTGTCTCTTGAAGTAGAAGAGCTTGATTCATCTTCTTATGATACTGTTGATGAAAAACTAGTGACTAATGGAGCTGCTATTGCTATTGATGATTCACTCACACATTCAATGTTCTCTGTGTATTCTATCATGGATTCTGAGATCCATATGCCAGACCCCTCACACCTTGTTCATTGCTCTCTTCTTGATGGTGCGCAACCCAGTGACTTCCAGGATGTTTGCTTAGCCAAATCAAGTCCTTCCAGTGTTTTTCCACTTACCATACTTGATCCCATGTGATTATGCAGCTCCTCCTTTGTTCTTGGCACTCATTCTCAGAGCCTCCTTGAAGATTTTGAACATCACTACCTTTCCTCCTTGCATTCTTCTACCATAGAGGATTCTTTACCAATATATTCCCATGAGTCTATTGTTGTGCTTATTTGTGATCTATTGGATTATTTGGAAGCTATATCAACCCATGGATCCCATGTATTCTCTATGTTCCTACATGATCACTTGCACACATCCTCTCTATGTAAATGAAGATGGAGACATGATACATTCGTTTGGACAATTATTTCACCTATCTGGAGCTCATTTCATCTCTACTAGTTTGAAGTTCAAGTCATATCATCATCTTGGAGTTGATTACAAGTCTCAAGATCCTTCAGTATTGCCTTCACATCATTGGATTTCAGTTGTTCTACATGGTCCTAGTTTCCATCCTGCGGCTGTCCTTGATCCAGGTGAGCAGATTTATCTTCTTCCCAAGAAGAAGATTCCTCCAGACATCAACATTTAGTTTCGAGCAGCAGCAACACCAGTAGTTCAACATTTTTGGTATTTCTTTTCATGACCTTTCTTGAGGGAGGATTTTCCCCTTGAGGTTTTACCTCTTTCCTCATTTCTTTGGAAAACATAAATTGTAAAAGGGTGACCATAGCTTTATTGCTGGGCCCTATATGCATATATATTTCTGATTAGTTCAGGAATATCATCATAAAGTCAGGCTTAAAGGGGGGTGTTGGAATATAATAAACCCACTCATAAAATAATTAATCATTATTTGATTAATTTCCTACCCACTAGCTTTGATAGTTGGCATCCACTTGCACCTTAGAGTCAACACTTGCCATCTATATCCTAGGAATGATTTATTTCTGATTCTGGCTTGATCTTGACCACTTTATGGCCATCCAGAATTGGTAACTTCACTTTACAGCAGAATCTGCTTTATTCTGCTTTTTCTCGTTTATCCTGCTTTTCGATGGATAAGGTAAAGCTAGTCAACTAGGAAACTGGCAGCTTTTGTTTCCAACCCATCCTCCATTATTTTCTCTCCATATTCTAGGATTAGAAATTTTTTCCTTCACTCATCATCACTCACACATGCTATTGCTAATTCGTGAGGTGCTTGGTAGATTGGGAAAGTGCTTTAGTCAACTATGGGGTTTATCATAATTAGTAAGCCTGCTTTATGAGCTAGCTTGAGTTGTCTTCATGCAACTCCTTTTTCCTTTATAAGGATGTATTACCTATGTAATAATATCAATTATCATTTATTGATCATTCATTAATGTGTGTTCATTAATTCTTCTTCTTCTCTCCGTATGTTAATTCTCTACAATTCTCTGTGAGGTTAATTGTGTGCCGAGATCCTTAGCCAGTTTATGAAATTACTTATGCCATCAAGGCTTTAGAATTTCTACATGGTAATAAAGCTGAGGATATCAAATCTCTACATGATATCAGATCTTTGAGATTTCATTAATTAATCCTCCTCTTTTCATATTTGCAGGTTCAACTTTGAATGGATTGAAGAGTATCAGTTCCTCTTCTTTCTCCATTCACAAGCTATTCAGAGTGGAAACTGAAGATGATTTCATATCTAAAGAGACAAGGTCTCTATGAGATATCTATTGGAACTGGTGAAGAATCTTATGAAGAGCCAAGTGACTGGTTGAATGACTGTGATAGAGCAATTGGAGCTATTTGTCTAGCTATCTCTCCATGCATGCGCTACCTTATTGATTCTGTTGATTACCCAAAGGATCTCTGGACAACATTGGATAGAGTTTTGGGAAAGGACAATGAGGTTCCTTCTAGCTATGTGGAGAGTACCTCTAGCTCCTCAATTATTTCTCTCTCTCAAGATGTCTCAGCCTCTACAGTCTCTGATGAAGTTGATCATGAAGAAGAAGTTTCTCATATAGTTCCTATTGCTACTACTCTCCTTGATTCGAATGCTTCCTCCTTCAATCAAGAAGCAAATATTGAAGAGCCATCCTTTTCTGTGTCTCTTGAAGTAGAAGAGCTTGATTCATCTTCTTATGATACTGTTGATGAAAAAGAAGTGACTAATGGATTTGCTATTTCTATTGATGATTCAATCACACATTCAATGTTCTCTATGTCTTCTATCATGGATTCTGAGATCCATATGCCAAACCCCTCACACCTTGTTCATGCCTCTCTTCTTGATGGTGTGCAACGCAGTGACTTCCAGGATGTTTTCTTAGCCAAGTCAAGTCCTTCCAGTGTTTTTCCACTTACCATACTTTATCCCATGTGCTTTTGCAGCTCCTCCTTTGTTCTTGGCACTCATTCTCAAAGCCTCCTTGAAGATTTTGAACATCACTACCTTTCCTCCTTGCATTCTTCTACCATAGAGGATTCTTTACCAATATATTCCCATGAGTCTATTGTTGTGCTTATTTGTGATCTCTTGGATTATTTGGAAGCTAGATCAACCCATGGATCCCATGTCTTCTCTATGTTCCTACATGATCACTTGCACACATCCTCTCTATGTGAATGAAGATGGAGACATGATACATTCGCTTGGACAATTATTTCACCTATCTGGAGCTCATTTCATCTCTACTAGTTCAAATTTCAAGTCATATCATCATCTTGGAGTTGTTTACAAGTCTCAAGATCCTTCAGTATTTCCTTCACATCATTGGCTTTCAGTTGTTCTACATGGTCCCAGTTTCCATCCTGCAGTTGTCCTTGATCCAGGTGAGCAGATTTATATTCTTCCCAAGAAGAAGATTCCTCCAGACATCAGCATTTAGTTTGGAGCAGCAGCAACACCAGTAGTTCAACATTTTTGGTATTTCTTTTCATGTCCTTTCTTGAGGGAGGATTTTCCCCTTGAGGTTTTTTTTCTTTCCTCATTTCTTTGGACAACATAAATTGTAAAAGGGTGACCATAGCTTTATTGTTGGGCCCTATATGCATATATATTTCTGATTAGCTCAGGAATATCATCATAAAGTCAGGCTTAAAGGGGGGTGTTGGAATATAATAAACCCACTGATAAAATAATTAATCATTATTTGATTAATTTCCTACCCACTAGCTTTGATAGTTGGCATCCACTTGCACCTTAGAGTCAACACTTGCCATCTATATCCTAGGAATGATTTATTTCTGATTCTGGCTTGATCTTGACCACTTTATGGCCATCCAGAATTGGTAACTTCACTTTACAGCAGAATCTTCTTTATTCTGCTTTTTCTCCTTTATCCTACTTTTCTATGGATAAGGTAAAGCTAGTCAACTAGGAAACTGGCAGCTTTTGTTGCCAACCCATCCTCCATTATTTTCTCTCCATATTCTAGGGTTAGCAATTTTTTCTTTCACTCATCATCACTCACACATGCTATTGCTAATTCGTGAGGTGCTTGGTAGATTGGAAAAGTGCTTTAGTCAACCATGGGGTTTATCATAATTAGTAAGCCTGCTTTATGAGCTAGCTTGAGTTGTCTTCATGCAACTCCTTTTTCCTTTATAAGGATGTATTACCTATGTAATAATATCAATTATCATTTATTGATCATTCATTAATGTGTGTTCATTAATTCTTCTTCTTCTCTCCTTATGCTAATTCTCTACAATTCTCTGTGAGGTTAATTGTGTGCCTAGATCCTTAGCCAGTTAATGAAATTACTTATGCCATCAAGGCTTTAGAATTTCTACACCTCTCACCATGAAAGAATGGCTCAGCACTTACATCTGACCATGGAAGGAACCATTCCTCTCACCATGTCAGAATGGCTATGGGTCTCATCAGTTTCCCTTGGAGGAAACCTCGATCTAGAGAACACCAAGCTTCTCCCTGAAGTACTCAAACTTCACCCTAGCCAATGGCTTCATCAACACATCAGCTATATGTTCCTCCATCACAACATACTAGAGCTTCACTACTCCCTTCTGCACCATATCCCTGATATAGTGATACTTGATCTCTATATGCTTTGACTTGCCATGAAACGTTGGATTCTCTGACGACTTTATGCAACTCTCGTTGTCACAATGTATACAAGTAGCATCCATCTGGAGATCAAATAAATCATACAGTAGATTTCACAGCCATACTGCCTTAAAACTAGCTAAACAAGCTGTGACATACCCTACTTCAGCTGTACTCAATGCCACACAGGATTACTTCCTGCTAAACCAAGAGATCACACCCGATCCCATACTAAAGCAACAACCTGAAGTGTTTTTCCTATCGATGGCACTACCTTCCCAATCTGAATCAACATAACCCTCCAGGTTAATATTTTGATTCACCTCATACTTGAGCCATAATCAATTGTACCTCTTAGGTACCTCAGAATGTGCTTTGCAGCAATCAAGTGAACATGTCTCAGATCTGTCAAGAACTAGCTCAAGGTGTTCACAGCAAATCAAATGTCTGGTCTTGTGTTCGTTAGATACATTAAGGACCCAATCATCTGATGATACATTGTGGCATTAACTATCTCTGATGCAGCATCACTCAATAGCTTCAGGTTCGATGCCATAGGTGTGGCCATAGCCTTGCATTCCATCATCCCAAACCTCTTTAGGATCTCCACTGCATACTTCCCTTGTCCAAGGGAGATTCCATCTACATTTTTCCATATCTCCATACCTAGAAAATAATGCATCATACCCAAGTCCTTCATTTCAAACTCAGCAACAAGTTTTCTCTTTGTATCAGTAATCAACCCATCCATACCTGTTACAAATAGATCATCTACATATAGTATAAGCATCACTGCGTTGCCATCTTCAACTTTGTATTAAATGTTGGAACTTGCTTTACTCTTGGTAAAGCCCAAACTAGATAGAAAGCTGTTAATTCTACCGTACCATGTCCTGGGTGCCTGTTTCAAACCATACAGAGCTTTCTTCAATCTGCACACATCAGACTCCCTATCATGTGTCTCAAAACCGAGTGGATGTTCTACATACACTTCCTCTTCTACTACACCATTCAAGAAAGAAGTCTTAACATTCATTTGGTGTATCTTCCATTTCATTACTGCAACCAAATCAAGTACTATTTTGGAAGTGTGTCTAGACACGGGAGCAAAGGTTTCGTCATAATCTATTCTTTCCTTCTTTGAGAAGCCATGAGCCACGAATCTTGCCTTATATTTTTCAATGTTATCATCTGCAGCATGCTTGATCTTGTAGATCCATTTGGAAGTTAAAACTAACCTCCCTTCTGGTCTTGGGACAACATCCCAAACATCATTCTTCATGATCGATTGATACTATTTGATCATAGAATCCTCCCATTCTTTCCGTTATGTTACTTCTTCATAGTTGGAAGGTTCTTTATCGATAACATCACATAGTAAAGCTACATATCCGGAACAAGATCTGGTTCTCTTTCTTTCTCTGTGATTCTCTTCAAGATCCCCATATCTTTCCGCACCTTGGGTAATCTCTCATACCCAAGCAGGTTTCCTCTTGTGAGGATTCTTCTCCTGAGGTCGATCTATAGGTCTTTGTGGTTATTCAAATTCTTGATCTTCTTCTTGAATTTTTTCATTCATGGTTGTATCATGAATTTTGGGTGCTTCTACTTCTTTGGTATCTTCAGCAGGTCTCTTTATGGATTTGTTGTAAAATGTGTCTTCATCAAATGTTACATCCCTGCTGATGTCAATCTTCTTGAATCCTAGGAAGTATATTCTGTAAGCCTTCGAGCTTTCAGAGTATCCCACAAATATACCCTTCTTTCCTAAAGGATCTAGTTTTGTTCTCTTTTCTTTTGGTATGTGTATGTACACTGGACAACCAAATATTATGAGATGGATGACTTCTGGTTTCTTGTCGGAGAATACTTCTTCAGGATTCTTATTCTCGAGTACTCTGTGTGGAGTACGGTTCTGTACATACACCGTTGTTCTGGCTGCTTCTACCCATAGATGCATAGGAAGATCTTGATCATGAAGCATTGCTCTTGTAGCTTCCATGATGGTTCTATTCTTCCTTTTTGAAACCCCATTCTATTGTGGGTTGTAAGGAGTGGACAACTCCCTCTTAATCCCTAATTCTTTGCATAAGTCTTTGAATTCATTTGATGTGAATTCTCCGCCATTATCTGATTGAAGGGCCTTGATCTTATTTTCTTGGGTGGTTCTCGATCAAGGCTTTGAATTCCTTGAACTTGCAGAAAAATTCATCTTTGTTCTTCATGAAGCAAATCCATGTCTTCCTAGAAAATTTATCAATGAAAGAGACATATTATACATACCCACTTAGTGAACTTAATGACATTGGTCCGCATACATCAGAGTGGATGATTTCCAAGATTCCTTTTGCCTTGCTCTCGCTACTTGGAAATGTCTTCTTTGTATTCTTTTGTTTTGCACATCCTTTGCAAACCCCTTCATGTTTTTCTTGAATTTCTAGAATACCTTCAACATATTTGCTTGCTATTGGTAGTGCTCTGTAGTGCACATGTGCAATCCTTCTATGCCAAAGTTCATTTGGCTCTACTGTGTCATAGACCATAGCTTGTTCTGGATGGCCCTTTAGCTTCTATAAGCCTCCTTATTGTTCTCCAATCACTATTGCATCATCAATAGTTTTTCCTCTTGGCCACATGAGGACTTGGCCATCTACAAATGAAACCCCCATGCCTTTTGCACCCAATGCTGATATAGATAGAAGATTCTTCTTCAGTCCTGGTATAAACAAGACATATTTCATTTTTATAGATTTACTGGAGTCTAGCTTGTAGGAGGATTCACCACTACCTTTTATGGGATATTGGTAGTCATCCCCAAGCTTCACCTTATGGGGTGAATTATGTTCGGATAGTTTCTCAAAGGATTCCTTGAAACCTGTCATGTGCTTGGAAGCCCCACTGTCAATAAGCCAATATTTGCTTCCATCAGTTACAAATCTCATGAGAGTGGAGATCAAAACATATTCATCTTCACTTGAAGAGTCTTCACTTTCCTTTATTACTCTCTGCCTGGGAGGATCATCATCCTCAGCAGTGTGAGCATGATGTCTTCTTTTGGAGTTCCTCTTCTTCTTGGATCCATTCTTATTCTTGGGACAGTTTTTAGAAAAGTGTCTTATTTCATCGCATGTATAACATCTGAGTCTAGATGGATCCCTTCTTAAAAAGTTATTTTTCTGATGAGGATGCTTACCTTCGTGATGATGATTTTCCCTTCTGCCTCTCTTGGAGTGTACTGTGAGAGCTTGATCTTCACTTCCCATCTTTTCTTCTCGAGCAGCTATCCAAGCTTCTTCTTGAGAGAATATTCCCACAATCTACTGAGCTTGACCAACTTCTTTCTGGCACAAATTCCTTGGATGAAAGAATCCCATGACCTAGGGATGCCATTCAATGTTTTCATCACAATTTCTACATTCTCCACTTCTTCATCTACTTCTTCTAGTTGTTCTTTGATCTGGGAGACCCTTGTAAAGTATGATTGGATGGTCTCCTCATTCTGGATCTTGACATTCTTCAAGTGGTTCCTTAGAGTCATCTTTCAATTGATGTTCTTCCCTTCAAATAATTTGGTTAGGGCATCAAACATGGATTTAGGTGTCTTAAGGGAGGACACTTGTGGAATGAGGTGATCCTTGATAGAATCTGCAATGATCCTCTTTACCATAACCAACTTCTTCTTATGTAAGTCCTTGGCCTCATCTCCCTCTGGAACTGGAACCTCCTCATGGATATAGGAGTCCAGCTCATTTTCTTCAAGGACCAAGGAGATCCTATACTTCCAAGCTCGGAAGTGATCAGCTCCATCAATATTTTCATCAAACTTGGTATGATGATACATCTTAACTGAGAACCTCAAGTGGAAATACAAAATATTTAGATCTTACCAGGTCAAGATGTCAGATCTGAATTTGGAGCTGAAATCCTGCAGTGCTAGTTCAAGAGAAGATTAGGGTTTTGGTTTTTTGGAGTTCTGTCCAACCAAAAGCTTTGAATTTGATCCCTAACTTCGATTTTGGGGAGGAGATCAATCCAGAACTGGGCTCACTGAAAAATTCCTCTTCTGTGAAAAGCCCTAATTTTCAGCAATAGTGCCAGGTCTAAAACTAAAAAACCTCAGAATTAAATTCTGCTTCGACAGAAAGATGCACCGTAGGGAGGATAGTTATTCCACCTTACTTTTGCTGAAAATATATGGAGAGAAATCCACAAAGTAGGAATCCCTAGTTCCCGCAGCTGCACACTATCTTCTTCTCAGGTCAGCTTTGATACCATGTTAGATTTTAACATTAAGCTAGCATAACATTAGGATCTTTAAACTAAGAGAACAACAAGCACAGCAATCAAACACAAGAAATAATGAACATAGTGTTTTTCCTTGGGGAAACCATAAATGGAGAAAACCCCGCAACTTCCTCAGAAATAGAATCAGCATGAAAGTGAAACCCAAAAATAGTAAGACAATCTCCCGACAGCAGTAAGCTCTTTTCTCTTGCCCCAGTGTCTTTCTCTTCCTCAGCTATGCACTACAACTGAGTGTGGATGAGATGTGTGATAAATAGAGAGGTCACCTCTCTATTTATACTAATTCCCAACATGACTAAAACCCTATTAGGTCCGACCTCACTAAAAGAGTCTCATAAACGTAGTTCCCCGAAACTACGGGGACTTTAACCCTTAGACAATAGGAGGGTTACCCACAATGACTTGACATGACTTGTTTACATTATAGATTCTCTCGAATGGAACATCGGGGCATGACATGACTTGTTTACATTATAGATTCTCTCGATAGGAACATCGGGGCATAACATGGCACAAGTACATCCCAGAATAAACATCGGGTTACAATAGATAAGAAATACAAGTGAAATACATTCTGAAGTTACAATTACATCAACACCCGATACCATTATTTTACCTCTATTTAGTGTCAAACATGGAGAAGGATTAAATGTTCTTTCTAATGATGATGTATGGGGATTGCTGAGGGTTAGAGGACATGGCTGGATGATTCTTAGAGGAATCCAGGAAACATGAGTAGACCCTCTACCAATACTTGACACTATAGAAAGGAATCTCATGATATGACTCTATCCCTGGTTGGGATGTTGATTGAATCTGTGAAGAGAACATGTGTGCCAAGTTTCTATGGTAAAGACCCAATCAGCTTTGGGATTAGATGATTTGTGTGGTCTCACAGACCTGATGTTTCCATTGTTATCCATCAGAATATATTCCTGTCTCTTAGCACCACCAAGTGTTGAAATAGGGTTGAAAAGGGTGCTAAATTGATAATCAATCTGATGGGGTGAGACTTAGAAGCAACCTGCAGGTTCTATTGTTTGAGAGTCACTTCCTCACACTGGGATGTTCATTCTTTAGAAGGATGTTCTATTTTTTTTTTCCATTATAGTCTCATGTTATTTTTGTCCTTCACTATTTATAGTTTCACACTATTTATTGGTTGTTACTACATGGTTGTGATGGTGCATCTGCTATTAGAGATCCCACTTACTCTTATACAAATTGAAAACCCACTTGGACTAATTATGGCACATCCTACTATTGCTTAGATATATAATCTTCTCCATGCTCTTAGACCCTCTTTCTTCATATTTCTTGACCCCATTACCCTTTAGATCATATTTGGTTTTGGTCCACCATCCCATTTACTTCATTAATCTAGTGGAGTGTGGAATTCATTAATTCAGTTTGTTCCATCATGAAGTATGTCTATTCTAGAGTTGATGACAAAGTGTTGAAAGCTAATGGAGGTATTAATTCATCTACTCAAGTTGTTGTACCACCTCCCGATGATGCATCAATCTCAATGATTGTTGAAATGGGTTTCTCAAGGGAAAGGGATGAATAAGCCCTTAGAAATGATCATTCAAACCGTGTAGAGATGGAAATGGAATGGTTATTTACTCATCCAAACAAGCCCTTCAAGAAGATGATGAACTTGCTTGAGTGTTAGCTCTGTTATTGGGAAGTACTGAATCTTCATCTAAGGAAGAGATGGCTACAAGACAAAAGGATATTGACCAGGAAGAGGATTTGGTACAAGTTCCTTCTATTGATGAGATATTTTCCACTTGCATTAAGTTACTCATTACTGCTAAGGAGTCTCTAGCTTTTCCTTTTAAGGACTTGCCACTAACATCATGCACTCAAAACAACAGTCAAGCAAGAGCCAAAGTTATATTATTTCTTGTAGAACAACTGGAATATTATAATTGGGATATTGGAAAGGATAATATCATGTTGTCCCTACCATCTCATGTTTTGGATCTAATTTTACATGAATACAATACAACTTGTGAAATTTCTGTTGACAATTGTCTTGTTAGTGTTTTGTTGGATATCTTGTCTAGTTTTTACCTGGATCCATCAAAAAGTGACAACCTTCCATATTTTAAGTATGTGATCCCATGCTACTAGTTGTTGAAAATTTTCTATAGTTGAAGCAAAAATTCAATTATAATATTATGATATTTAAACAGTCCAAGAAAAAATATGGTGATGTTGAGAATATTGAGAACTTGGAGTCTAATCATCAAAATTGTACAAAGCACATGTTGGTTGTGCCTGAAGGGTACATAACTACTGAATAGAAGAAATAAATTATTAACATAGTCTGCAACTTCATTAAGATGAATATTTACCTCAAATGGTGTACAAGCTCTTCTCCAACTATGTGAAAGGCTAAAAAGGGTGCATGCCATAGCATTGTGTTTCCTTGAACAAGGTGGATTGGTTTCTTTGCTCATCTTTCCTACTAATTGCTTATTTTCAGGGTTTAACAATGTTGCATCAAACTATTGTTTGTCATATTCTTGAGGATCCTTATACACTTCAAGAAGTTATGGAGTAATAAATTTGACAAGATATTGTCACTGCTTTAAATAAAAATATGAGTGGAAGGTTGAGTCCTCATTCTTTTATCTCAAACTTAGCTTGGTTGATTTGAAGGTGATTTTCTATTTGATCCATTTCAACTGATGCCTATTGAAATTATTTTTGGGGAAAATCGACGATAGGGAAGTACTACCTCTATCTATAATCTTATAGGAAGGTCTGATGATTATGGAATGACATTTCAACATCCACTTCTCATTAGACCATCTACCCCATTTAGATCAATTTTTCATTGAGAAATATGTAATTTTTAAAATTTATGGTTGTTGTACATCTACTATATTATAAATTGTTTTTCTTGGATTCAAACTTTAGAATTCATAGTTTAAGGACATATATAATGTAATGTGTCTATGATTGCAAAGAATGATAGGGTTTTATCATAGATTAATATTGAAATTACTTTAGCTCTGTCCCATTTGGATTCTATTTACTGAACACTTCGAAGTGGGCGACCAATAAATCATTTGAGTAGTTGGGTTGATGATAGTCAGCAACTTAGAAGAATGAGTGGCACTAAAATAGAATTAGGAATTGAGGATAATTTTGTTTCTCGGTTATAGAGGGATCAACCAATTGATCACACTCGATCAGGTTAGGCCCATGATAGCACCATATCATAGGAAAAAGGTGATGCTAATGCCCACAAGCTGCAGATGTTGGCACTGTAATGATAGAAACTTTACAATAATAGGAAAATGATATACAGAGAACCAAGAAATGTAATTAATCCCATGTTGAAGATAATGCAATATATCATCCTTTGTAGACCATTAGATACTCAAATTTGTGTATTGATCATTTTTACCATTATAGAGGACTTTGTAATTTAGGTTCCCAAATTCTTAAAGGGTTCTAGCTCAATGGAAGAGCACCTGCCTTACAAGCAGGAGGTTGGTGGTTCGATTCCTCCATGCCCTAATGATATTATAATATTGGTTAAAAACAACTAAATTAGTAAGCAAAAAATAAGAGATAGGTAACCAAATAAAATTACCAAAAGTTGTAAACAAAATTACTAAAAAGGACTAAATTAGTGACCAAAACATGAGAGACACGAAACTAGGCATTAAAAAGGATGCAACACATGGCGCTAATGATGAAGCCAAACATGGAGTTGATATGGAAGAAAAATAAGATGTTACTTTGGATGCAAAACATGGAGCTACGTAGGAATCAAAATATGGTGCAACAATAGAAGAAATATTTGGCGTCATTTTGGTAGAAAAACACGATGCAAAAAGGG
>LPNX011144822.1:181344-279096 GCA_001517045.1 Pseudotsuga menziesii | reverse complement strand
TCATGTAGATAAACCTTTATATAATATCATTTTTTAATTAATTTAAGATGACTTTAATATAATCTCGTCAATAGAAAGCTTTAGTCTCTTATCATAAGTTCTAAGGAGGAATCCTTGGCACTTAATGCCATAATTAAGTATTAGGTAATAATTATCCTAAAATACCAACTAATAAAAGTAAATTAGTCTACTAAGGAATTACTTCAACTTAGGATGACACCTAAGAGCTTAGGTTGTGAAGGGAATCATTATCCTTCTTCCAGCTCTGAAGGCTCCACTTATCATTTTACCTTTTCCCTGGTGGATTCATCCTCAATCGTTATTTAGTCATGCCAAGATTTCATCCTCCTAACCCAATCAATTTCATCCATAATTTGATGAGGTTAGAATCGGTACTTATAGTTCCCTTTACTTACACTTTGTGTTTTCTGGTCGAAGTAGTAAGGGGATCTTACATCCTTTTCCCCTTAGAGTTAACACCATCCTCGGTGTTACATGTTCGTCAAAACCTTGTCTTCACGCCCTCTTTGGTTCTCATTGGTTGCTTCTGCATCCTTTGTGATATCCTCCAACTTTGTTGTCCTTTAACCTACTCTCTGCAAGATATCACAAGGTCTACCTAGAATATCATCATTATCATAGATATTTGTAATGTCAACATAAGAATGCATAAGTAAAAATTGTTTTACTTTACCCTTTTGGAGTATCATTCTTTATTCAAATTCTTCAGGTGACAATCCTCTTAGCTCAACTTTCCATACATACCTTCATCCTTTAGATAAATAGGATTACATCAAGTGTTTTAGGTCACCAACACGAAATATAAAACATACATATGCATGTCTACTAATATCAACATCAAAAACATATGCATAAATCAAAATCCAACACTATTTAATTTCATGATTCACAATGGTTTAAGTATTCCTATTTTTTATATTCACCTGTAGGTAAGCATATTACCTCATAGGAACGAATTTACTTACAGTGCATATACCTTTTTCAAGTGTTATTGTTTGTAAGCGCCTTTCTAGTTTCTCTTGGATGTCCTCCATCTAAGAAAACACTCCAAGTGCTAATAGTAATCTGAGTATTAATCCAAGCTACCC
The DNA here is from genome assembly GCA_001517045.1 of Pseudotsuga menziesii. Taxonomy (NCBI): domain Eukaryota; kingdom Viridiplantae; phylum Streptophyta; class Pinopsida; order Pinales; family Pinaceae; genus Pseudotsuga; species Pseudotsuga menziesii. The sequence goes on along the minus strand of LPNX011144822.1, from coordinate 277,987 downwards.
AACATGAGGACAATACCATTCTTTGGACGTATTTCCTACATGTGCTGCTATTCAGGGTTCTTCACTATGCTCAAGCACTTTCTTTCTCGGACACCATAATACCTAGAGGTTCTTCACGGATCCCCTACTCTCATGGCAATCCTCTTACAGCATGAATGTGTGCCGAAAGATGTCTAACCAGACATATTAAACCTAGGTGTCCCCATAGGATGCATACGGTGCCTAGTTAGCCGAGGGGAAAATATGTACCTCCTGTACATTCTTCTTTTTAGTTTCTCATAGAAACGAAATTTATATGTACCAAATATATCTCATATCATTTGATTTGTTTGCAGTCATGGGACCTTGGTTCCCATCATGGCTCTATGTATTATTATCTTTACCAAGTCCTGATACCTACAATTCTCCATAAATAGTCAGTCACAATCTCATACCATCAAATCGTATAGCATCAATATTTCATGTAACTATTTTCCACCTATAAAATATTTCAATAAGATTTCAGTTATGAACTATGTTATCGTTTATTTTGTAGGCATAGGAAATCAATCACATAACTTGCAACATAATGATTAACATTAACTTGTTCACAAATGTATGTGCAAAATCTAGATGCACACTTTATGCCTTTATGCACAATCCTTATGCACTTAACACTCATAATCTTGTTGTAATCGCACTGTGTTAATACACTCTATCTTTTCACATGATTACATTTTTGTACTAGTTACTTTTACATGCGTATGCCCATTATTGATATCTCTCCTTCCGTGCACTAGCCCTAACTCGTACCTTACTTTTCATAAGCTTGAGAATGCATATTGAATTTGTCAATGATAATACTATCTTAACTACCTCATGTTCCCTCTTCAGACATCGTTTAACATACATAAGTAAACTTGTTGTGTACTAAATTCTTCCAGCAAAATCTAGATATATTATACAATGACCTGCATTTTTCTCAACATTATGCATATGAGTAATATGAAATTTCTGGCATAGATATGCCCCTTTACATTACCACTATCATTTTAATGCATTCATTTCCTTATTGAAATATTTTTGCAATCTCTATAGCATAATGAACCAAACATTTCCAATGCGTACCTATTTCACACCTATTTTCATAATAATGATTCATTCTTTCTACAAGATGATAAGCATGTAAAAAATTATTGCAAGATTCTAATTATGGTACCTATTCCGCAAGCAGATATTGACCTTTTACAAAGAAAGAGGGATTTGAATTTGTGACCTTCCATTTACAACTTCTGATAACAAAATCATTAGATAAGAAATTATTTCTTAACAAAATAAATACAGTTATAGAAGAACATTCTCTTTAGTCTCAATATATTTATATATTTAGCCCAAGTCCAATTGTATTCCATCATGTCACCTTCATTTCCAAGACCATTTATCTTTTGTAATAGAACATGCTAGAGGAGGTTGATAAAACTTATAATTCAATTCAAGCTGGTATATTCCATAGTCATACATTGATCTGATTTTTTAATGCATACCTTCCATTCTTTCCTTTGCAACGTTATTTAGTATGTTTTTCCAAAACTAGCAAGGTCCTTATCAGGAAAGAATTACAATAACATGTGAACGTTGTAGTGTTTTTTTCTTAGCATTTTCAGGAGACATTTTTTTCCCAATAAAACTTTCAAAAATACCTGACTGTATCACAAACCTATTAATCAAGGTTCGATGTATGTTAGGTCTCTAGACCAATATATAATATATCATTAGATTGACACATTTCTTCCATACTAACTTTTAAACATGCTTTATTAGGACACCTCAATTTGTTAAGGAATAACATCCTTGGTTACTTTGGAACATGAAGGATAGGCCATAATATTAGTAAAGAATCATCGCCTTTCCATTAATCATAAACTTTTGCAAAAATTTAACGTGGTTATAACTTCTACATCTTTCTTCTACAGTTGTTGCTTGTATTAATTTAGTTTGCATCTAAATTTCTGAGAAGATATGGACATTATTTAGTAGTCTGTAACAATTTGTCATAAGGAGAATATGCATTGTGAAATTATCACTTTTACAAGAACTTCTCCCCTTCATGTTATCGATACTTTTTCATGAAAAAAAATGAGCTCTACTCAAAACCATGAACGAGTACTTATCAGGTTTAAGATGACTAAATCGTCTATCTAGCTTGAGCATAATCGTCATCCATTTATAGATTTCTCAAAAGAACTTTTGGGCCCATCAATTACCTATCTTAAAACTACAAGGGAAGTTCATTTTCATCATTGCGTTTCCTACTATATGAATTCTTCTAATCTACGACACATTCATCATGTAGTAAAATGACAAGTAGAAAGAATCATAACTACTAATTGTTTTATTTTCTACATGATCTTAATGTAATCAACATTCAATTTTAGTCATTTCATTTCCATGACGAAAAATTTAAACAATAATCTTAGATATATATAAATACTTATTGTTCACCATAAAGCATAATTGATTGATCATGCAAGAGGGGAGCCTTCCCTGATATTTATCCTATTGCTTCCTACAACAACTCAATTCTTAGTTCGCCCAACTTGTACCTTTATGTTCATCCCATATAGGTCCAATTTTTGTAACATGGGCTCTGATACCATATGTAACATACCCATAAACCTGAAAAGATCCTTCGGGTGCGCATTATAAAAATCTTCTATAAAATTGTTCATTCACCCCAATTAAGTTAAACTCATTGATTACTTAACCATATAATCATTCTTCAAATATTAAGAGCCTACAAAACACAATCACACAACTGCTAATTCACATAAGCAAATATCACTAAGTACTATAATAAGACACAAGTGTTATATTAGTTGCATGATGGTCCTTTGAATGAAATTTCAATTACATATTAACCATGTCCTTTAGTTATGGTTAACACACTCCATATCAAGATACCATATTTTGTACTTGATCTCCTAGATGCAATCGTCGGAGGTGAAGTATGAGTCTACCGAGTCAACTGAGGAGTAAACAACAAGGATAGATTTACTTTAGATGATTTTCCAGGTATATCAAGATGATTTTTCAAGTATATCTAGAATCTAGCACCTCAACGTGCCCACTAGAATTTCTATATTTGAGTCCAACATATTTCATATGCTCTATGGAAGCTCTGTACTTTACTTCTTAAATCACATAGAGCCTACACCCAATGGTGATCTCTGACAGCTCTCTTCTTTGTTTTTTCTTTGTTTTTTTCTACATGCCTTTCTTCTTTCCTTGCTTGGGGATTTTAATAGTTAATAACTAACTCTCTCTATTTACTGGCCACTTGTCTTTGTAAAGATGGTTGAGGACTTAATTACTGATCTAAACTCATTTTTTTTTCAATTAACTGCATGAATGTTTAACTTATGTATTTGGATTTTCATATTCAAAATAAAACATAAACTTTTACAAATTTATTAATTTATGTCTCATGAATAAAACTTAAATAGAGTTACTTTAAAATGTTATGAGGGGGTATCACAGAACTCAAATTACATAGATATTAGTTAAGTCTAAGTTGTGGAAAACAAGTTTCTCTTAATTAAGAAATCCGATCCTTGATTTATACAAAGTGGTTGTTGTGGATGGAACTAATTGTGAAGCACTAAATACTTTCAATTAAAATCCTAACTAATGGTAAAGAAATTAGTTAATCATCTCCCATTCAGTTCAATTTAGTTCAGTTCAATTTAGTTTAGCTCAATTTAGTTCAATTCAATTCAATTCAATTCAGCTCAGTTCAATTCAATTAGAGGTAGTTAACACCATTGAATTAATGGAGGGTGTATATCTTCAATGTGGGAGATAGTTACAAGGTGACAACTTGCCAACAAGTCAATAAAGGTGTGTTAGGTAATGTGTGGAGAGTGAATACAATGCAGGTAGTGTTCACAGTGCCCAAATTCATGCAACCATTTGCTACCTCTCATTGTATGACTGAATAAAGGTGCATTAGGTAATGTGTGGAGAGTGAATACAATGCAGGTAGTGTTCACAGTGCCCGAATTCATGCAACCATTCACTACCTCTCATTGTATGACTGAATAATCTTGGTATTATAGTGATATGCACTTCGCAAGGCTATGATAGTGTTATGTATGATCTATATTCTCTAGTGCTACTTAGATATCTCTTTTCAATCAATATGCAAGTGTTGTAAAATCATTCTCTGCCAGTATCTATCATACTCAAAGGACTATTTGTTTGGTTTTTCATCCTTCGTATTTGGAGGGTTTTCCTAGGCTACATCATGTGTCTTATGGATTGAATGATTGTGTGTTTGAATTCTTTTATGAGATCTACATGCACTAGATTTGTTTATCAAAATTTTTAAAGTTCAAGTATCTTCGTATTTGGTCAAAAATTGATATGGTATCAGAGAAAAGGAGTACAAGAGATTAGTTTTGTGAAAACATTCTAAACCTCTATAGGATCTTGAAGAATTGAGCAAGATATTGAAGCAATGGTATCAATCTTCATCAAACTATAAGACTAAATCGAAGGCACAACAAACTTCAACATATGGAAGGCGAGAGTGATCAACATTATTGAAGAGAATGATCTTAATTACTTTGTGACTATTGTGAGAGCCTACTACAAATTCAGGAAGAAAACATTACAAGAAGAATCAAGTAAAGGAAAACAGGATCATATATGACTCCGTAAAGGAAAACTTCGTGTCGGTGATCACACCATTGAATATGTGAAAGGAGTGTTTTGACACACTCATGAAACTTTATGAGAAGAAGGCCCCTACTCAAAATACACAACATGAATATGGAAATACATAAGACCATAGACTCATTCTTCACAAAAATTTCACTGGTGAAGGATCAACTTGTAAGAATCTGTGTGGATATGGATGAGGATGATCTTCTTCAAACTGCCATCAATGGGATCCTACCTCATGGGAGAACTTTCTTGCTACGGTAAATGGAAGAGAAGAGCAACCGAACTTTGAAATAATTTAGAATTATTGCATTCAAGAAGAAGGGCACATCTAGAACAATGTGGTGCACACTAAGGAGGATAATCTAGCTCTCACAACTATAACCAAGAAAGGGTGGATGCCATTCACTCCCAAGAAGTCTCTTCATGCAAAGAAGAAAGAGATCAATAAATGTTTTGAAAAAACAAAGCTTATTTGTTTTTATTGTCAAAATTCAGGACACTTTATACGAGATTGTCATGTGAAGAAAATAAAAGAAGGAATATTTTATGCTTCCACAGTCATAGAATAAAATTCCAAAGAAGATGCACTCGAAGAGAAAGAGAAAAGGAGGGAGTATTACCTTGTATATTCTTTGTCTGGATCTCTCATCACATGATAAGATACATAGTTTATTGACATTGGTGCTTCAAAGCACATGTCAGGATACAAGGGTGAAATCTCCAACCTAAAAGAGAAACAATTTGCATACATGGTAGAGTTGGGAGAAAATTCCACATGCTCAATTCAAGGAGTTGGATCCACATCCTTCCAGCTATGCTCGAGAGACATAATACATGTGGAGGGAATTATTTATGTTTATGGATTGAAGAAGAACCTACTCTCTTTTTCTTCCCTTGAATATAAAGTCTTCTGAGTCATCTTCATGGAGAATAAAGCATACTTGTGGTCAAAGAACCAGAACATTGATACTACTACTGTCATCCCATGCAATTTTTGGCAAAGGAGGCTTGGACACATCCACTTCAAAGCACTACCTATTTTGTAGGGAATGGTGAAAGGTATGCCTATTTTTTATTTTGTACATTATATTGTTTGTCGAGGTTGTGTTTTAGGAAAGAATGTTAAAATGTAGTTTCACAGAATCCATACTAAATATAATTAAATCTTAGATTTGGTGCACTCATATGTATGTGGACCTATGTCTTCCTCGTTGTAACATACCCAAATAACCTGCCAAAAATGCATATATAAAAACTTTCAAATATAAGATTCTGTCACATAAAATTTGGATAAAACCTTCCATAACAATTCATCCTTAATATAAAACAATAAAAAACATTAGAATCTGTAAACATATCGAATTCTACGACCAAATAGACGTTACACACTGAAATTGACTTTTCGACCTCCGTTTCCTGCATTCCGCCCCTTAGCCTTCCACTGCAGTCTTTGAAAATCGGGAACCCCAACATCTGATGAAAGTCCTTTATCCACATTCCCCCCTTCCACGTTCCTCCTTTCCACCTTCCACTACGGACTATGGAACTTAGAAGCTTAACATGTAGTGGGATTAGTTCATTCATACTTCTTCCCTCTGCCTTCTGCCCTCCCATTTCAGACTGTAGAACACAGAAATCTAAACATTCTTATGGTTTTCAACTATTCTCATCCACCTTCCACTTTTCGTTGTGCAAGTGGCGTATCATAGAAGTCTTAACATTGTTGAGACTTCAATCCTTTCCCTCTAATTTCTGCTTTCCGCTGTGTAGATCATGGAATGCGGAAGTCTTAACATCTTTTATGGTTTTACTTAACCTTTCCACTTTCCCCTGTGCAGATCGAGAATCGCGGAAGCCTTAACATTCTTTAATACTTTATTTAATATTTCTCCTTTCCACTTTCCACTATGTGAGTTGTGGATCACGGAAGTCTTAACATTTTAAAGAATTTAACTTTAAATTTCTGCTTTCCACCGTGTAGATCGCGGATCGCAAAAATCTTAACATTTTAAGACTTTAAATTTAACTTTCCTCTTTCTACTTTCCCCTGTGCGGATCGCAGATCGGGGAAGTCTTAACGTTTTAATACTTTAACTTTAACTTTCCACTTTCCGCTTTTCGCTATGCGGATCGTAGAAGTCTTAACATTTTAAGACTTTAACTTTAACTTTCCACTTTCATCTTTTTGCTGTGAAGATCACGGAAGTCTTAACATTTTAAGACTTTAGCTTTAACTTTCCACTTTCCACTTTCCACTGTGCAGATCATGGATCACAGAACTCTTAACGTTTTTAATACTTTAACTTTAACTTTCTGCTGTGTAGATCGCGGATCGCAGAAGTCTTAACATTTTAATACTTTAAATTTAACTTTCTGTTTTCCACTGTGTAGATTGTAGATCGTGGAAGTATTATTTTTAAGACTTTAATTTTAACTTTTCGCTTTTCGCTATGCGGATCGCGAAAGTCTTAATGTCCTTAAGACTTCAACTTGGCTTTTTTCTTTCCACTTTCCGCTATGCGGATCACGAAACACAAAATTCTTAATATCCTTAATACTTTTAACTTCACTTTCTGCTTTCCTCTATGCGGAACATGGAAGTATTAATATCTTTAATACTTTATCTTTTCTTTTCACTTTCTACTTTTCGATATGCGGATCGCGGAAATATTAACATATTTACGTTTTAAATTTTCTTCATGCTTTCTGCCTTCCACTATAAGAAATGTGAAATGCATAAATATTATTAACCTTATAGCGAAAAGAGGAAATATTAACATATTTACATTTTAACTTTTCTCTATGCTTTCTTCCTTCCGCTATGCGGAATGCGGAATGTAGAAATATTATTAACCTTATCCTTACCCTTTTTCTTTTCGCTTTCCTCCTTTCACTATTTGGACCGCATAAAGTAGAAACATTAACCCTTTTGAGGCCTTAACTTAACTTTCCGCTTTTTGCTTTCCACTATGTGGATCGTGGAACGCAAAATTCTTAACATTTTACATACTTAGATTTTTCCTTGAACTTGCACTATTTGCTGGGTGTTTTTCTTAGGAAACCTTGGTGTTGGTTTGACCTATGGAAACCTTACAGACTTGGTTCGAGTTCATAACTCGGATTGGTGCAGGCTTAGAAAGACATCAGGAGTGTTTAGGCAGTAGGTCCAATGGATTCAATGAGAGAATTCCTTTTGGAAAAGAAAGTACAATAAGCAAGTTAAAGGGAAACAACAAGGTAGGTTCCTTCCCTCTATCCAACTAAGTAGTCATAACACCCCCCATAGGAGTGCAAGAATACTTCTCTCTGAGAAAGAGGAAAACTAGGGAAAGACATCAACAGAAAAAAGTGCATTACTCTAACTCAGGAAACATAGACATCTGAACAAGCACTAGGTCATCAGTAAAGTTTTCATCAAAAGATTTAGGGTTTTCCCTTATCATTCAAATCACACTGAAACTTACACTCCTACACATACAGGTATACCCTAATCCTGTTTAACAATGAAATTATACTGCATAAGGGTGACTTCGTGCCAGACCAAAATCATGCAATGAGGTTACCAATTACCAGAAACAAGGCATTAATAATTCCACCAGAAAAGAGTATGTTAGTTCATAAGCATCATTCTATTTTACTACGGCTAGAGTTGTTAATTTATTCCTTCACTGACACTGAAACGCATAATCATAAAAACATTGTTTAACAACATTAATCCCATCTGCAATCCTAAGGTAGATTCTTATCAGACGACATCATTAATCATACAGAAATACACCCCAACAAGATGCCATCCTTTGGAAACCATGTGCAGAAGAAATAGTCCATAGTCATTACAGCAATATGGAACACATGCATTCATGTCAATGAGTCTAAACTACTATTTCATTCTTTTAAACACAATTTGACATAAACCAACATAAATCAAACATACCCTCAGGTCCATAAGTTGCAGAAACGGTACTAAAAAATGGAACATGTAGTAAAATCGAACTGCAATGAAAAGGGAACAGCCACGTTCCACCCAACTGTAGATTAGGCACAGATCTCTCCACCCTCAATCACCCTTGAGCTAAACTATGCATGCCAAGAGTGGTGACAGCCAAACTCATTGCTAGTTCTCCAGTGAGAAATCCTTGCCTAACACAAAGTGCACACACAACAAGCAATTCCTTCTTCCATCATACTAAGTGGTGTTGGTTTTTCAACATTAAGCTAGCATTATGTTAGGATCTTTACTGAGAGAATAACAAGTAGAGCAATCAAACACAAGAGACAATGAACACAATGTTTTTTATCAGGGAAACCATAAATGGAAAAAACCCCACAACTTCCTCAGAGATAGAATCAGCACAAGATGTAAAACCCCAAAACAGTAAGATGCACTCCCGACAGTATTAGTCTTCTTCTTGTCTAGTCCCAGTGTCTTTCCTTCCTCAACTATGCGCTACACATGAGTGAGTGAGTGATGTGTGTAATAAATAGAGAGGCTCGCTCTCTATTTATATTCTTTCATTCACTTGAGGTGCACTCAATCATGTCGGCCTCACTTAACAAATACTTACTAGGGCCAACATCTCTAGGAGTGTCTAATAACCCTAGTGCCCCAAAACTGTGGGGACTTTAACTCTTACACAATCAGAGAGTTACCCACTATGACTTGACATGACTTGTTTACATTATTGATCCTCTCGATCGAAACATCGGGGCATGACAACATGACTCAAATACATAATAGATACATCCTGGAATAAACATCGGGTTACAATACATAAGATACATAAATGAATACATTCCAAAGTTACAAATACATCAACACTCCCTCTCAACTAGGAAGGTATTCTTTCGACACAATTTTCAGCACTGGTCTTCTTCTCTATATCAACTGGATCATCTCATCATCTACATCTCGATTCTTCTGAGTCTTCAAGTCATCTTCATCTTCAATTCATCGTCATCCTTCGAATATGGATCATCTCTTGATCTAGATCATCATCATCACTAGATCTGGATCATCTCTCAATCTAGATCAACTTCACTGGATTGTATCTAGATCATCACTCAATCTAGATCTAGATCTGGATTGTTAGAATAATCAACCCATAGTTTACCCACTTAGACATTAATTCCATTATTTTTGTCTTATTTGCCTAGTTCATGTGTCCCACCTTGTGCAAGTTGTCATTTGCCTATCTATAATGGTCAAACTTGCCTTATTTGACTCATGTAGCATATGGGAGAGCTAAAGGAATAAATTCTAATTTATTCTTGGCCTCCTAGGTGCCCTTCTGCTTTTTCTGCTTTATTGCCTGTTTTTTCAGTGTTTTAAGGCAAAAGGAAAAGCTAGACTAGGTGAGGTTGACTTGTTTTTTGTCCTACACATCCTCCTCTCTTTTCTCCATGAAAAAGCATGTATGATCTGCCATTCCACCACTCTTTAGCTTTCCTATGCCTTTTTTCCAATTCGTGAGCTCCATGATAGATTTGGGATCAGCTTTTTACACCTATGGGGGATTTGCTTATTTTTGGTAAGCCTGCTTTATGCTAGATTTGGATTCCTCCTCATGCATTCAATTTCTTGATGTATTCTATTTATTTAGAAACCTATTTTATTATAGGGTTGGCTATTGTACACTCAGTTAATACAATTTAGTGTTACAGCTCCATTTTCAGTCTCTTTTGTGAGTGATTTTGCATGATCAATTGATAATTGTTGTGAGTAAAATTAATCTATTGCTGGCCTTAATTTCTACATGGTATCAGATCCATTGTAGGTTGTTTCTCTCCTTCAAAAATTGTTTTGCATTTTTGACATCAAAGACTGGGAGCCTTCTACTGACAGCCGGGACAGATTTTCTAGAGCTATGGATCAATCACATAAAACTATCTTGACTCCTTTCAATTTATTTGAATGGAAAGCAGAGATGGAGATACTGTTGAGAGTGAAATGCCTCTACAGGGTGACTATGGCAACAAAAGCAGAGCCCAATGCAGCTGCAGAGAAGATAAAATGGCACAACAGGAGGGATGAGGCTTATGGCCTCCTGTGCCTGAGTATTTCCAGAGACCTCCTTTTCCATCTCGATGGATTGACATCACCGAATGAAGTATGGGAGAATATTGCTGATCTTTTTGGAAAGACAGATGAGATGAGGGGACATCAAATCGAAAATGAGCTTATTTCTCTGAGTCCAACAAGCTTTGAATCCCTGCAGCTATATTTCTCCAAGTTCAAAGCACTTGTTTTGCAGCTAAAACAGTGTGGCATTGAAAAGAAAGATGATCAGCTCATACTGGCCATCCTCTCGAAGCTGGGCCCTGATTATTCAGTGTTTGTTTCCACCTTCTATGCCACAAAACTGACAGCTCGAGCCTAGAATATGCCTAGCCTTGCAGATTTCATGAAATCTCTCACACAAGAACAGGACAAGTTGGTGATGATGGGCACCATCAAACCATCCAAAGATCAAGCTTTGATTGCTGGAGATTCAAAGGTGGATTCAAAAATAAAAAAGAAAGCTAAAAATCCACCTGAGCAAAAGAGAGACAAGAAATAGTCTCCGGAGGATCTACAAGGTCCCAAGAAGAATAACCAGAAGAAGAAGAACAAAGGTGAAATGAACAAGTGCGCATACTGCAATAAGGGAAATCACTCTGAAAGCTCTTGTATGAAAAATCAGATAGACATGCTGACCAATCTCCTGGAGAAGAATGGCATCTCCCTTCCAGAAAGCTCAAATAAGAGAGAAGGAGGATCAAGTTCAGATGACAGAGAGAGAGTTCATGCCCTAGTTGCTGGCACATCAAGCTCACCCAGTTTTATCATTGATTTTGGAGCTTGAAGACACATGGTTTCGACTAAGGAGGCCTTCTCCTCACTGGATATGTCGAAAGGACCATCTATTGTACTGGGAGATGACTCTCTCACTGAAAGTAAAGGCAAAGGAAGGATAGATCTTGATCATGGTCAGTTTAGCAATGTGCTATATGTGCCTAGTCTCACCTCCAACCTCCTGTCAGTGTACCAGATGACCCACACTGGGTCTCCAAAGAAGGTCATATTCTCCCCCGATGAAGTTGAGATCACAGAGATCTCAACTGGTAGAGTCATTGCAAAAGGAGTTGCGAATCATGCTCAAAAGGTATACATGTTCTCACACTTCCTACCTTACTCAAACCCCTCTGCTCTTCTCATTCATGCTAATGAAGCCAGCAAGCTGTGGCATGAGAGATTTGGCCACCTTAACTACAAATATCTTTCTGATCTTAGTGAAAAAGAGATGGTCATAGGGTTTCCCAAGATAAAATTTTCCAAAGGAGTCTTCCAAGGTTGTATCCTAGGAAAACAGCCAGAGCACAAATTTGAGAGAGCTAGTCATGAGAGAACCTATGCACCCCTTGAGCTGATCCACAGTGATGTTTCTGGCCCTTTCCCTCATATGTACATGAGTCAGGCCAAGTATGCATTAACTTTCATTGATGAATTTTCCAGGTATTGCTAGGTTCACTTCCTGAAACACAAGTCTGAAGTTTTTGGCCTATTCAAAGTCTTTAAGGCTTTGGTTGAAAACCAGTATGGAAGAAAACTCAAGGGCCTTAGATCTGACAATGGTGGTGAGTGTGTCAATTCTAAGTTTATTAATTATTGTGCAGATGAATGTATTCAGATGCAGCATTCTATCCCTTACACACCATAGCAAAATGGTGTTGCTGAGAGGAAGAACAGATCACTGAAGGAGATGGCAACATGCATGATGAAGGCCAAAACTTTGCCACCAAAGTACTGGGACAAAGCTATCAACTGTGCAGCCTATATCCAGAATAGGGTGCCTCACAAACAGCTTGATGGCATGACTCCCTTCGAAGCATGGAGTGGGAACAAGCCAGATGTGACCCATTTCAGGATTTTTGGCTCAAAGGCTTGGGCTAGAATCCCGACAGAGAAGAGGAAGGCTTTGCAGCCCCAAATCCAAGAGTGTATTTTTGTTCGATACTCTAAAGATTCAAAAGGGTACAATTTTATAAATTTGAGCACAAACAAAGCCTTCATTGAAAGGTGTGTTCAGTTTCAAGAAGAACCCCTTGCAGCAATGGAAGTTGGTGAAGCATCTTCACCACCTGAACCTCAAGGAGGAAGTAAAGAGTTTTTTGAACATGCTGATTCTGATTTTTCTGATGGATATGAGTTTATTGCAGACCCTAACAGCCCCACAAGGCCAAAATGGGAAGCCAATACACTACATGCAGCAGGTGAGCTAGCTGGGGATCCCAATGACCCAAGAAGGACTAGATCTCAATTTGAGAATGGTCTGTGCATGAAGGATCCTATTTTTGCTGAAAAATGATATTTGATGGTGGATCCTGATCCTCAAACATATGAAGAATCAGCAGGATATCCAAGATGGAAAACAGCCATGAAGGAGGAGTTCAGCTCACTCCAGAAGAGCAACAAATGGGAGCTAGTGGATCTTCCTCCAGGGAGAAAACTAGTACAGTGTAAGTGGGTCTATAAGACCAAATTTGCTGCTGATGGTTCACCACTAAAGTACAAGGCTAGATTGGTAGCCAAGGGCTACTCATAGGTTCATGGAATAGATTACAATGTGACCTTTTCCCCAGTGGCAAAAATGGATTCCATCAGGATAGCTCTAGCCATTGCAGCCTCAAGGCAATGAGAGGTACATCACATGGATGTAAAATGTGCCTTCCTAAATGGAGATATCACTGAGGAGATATATATGCAGCAGCCTCAAGGTTTTGCTACTAACCCTTCTCTTGTGTGCAAGTTGAGAAAATCATTGTATGGGCTAAAGCAAGCCCCCAGGGCTTGGTATGCCAAGATTGATAGCTTCTTGCTATCACTGAATTTTGTTCGGTGGAAATCAGATCCAAATGTCTATTTTAAGTTAGTTAATGGTTCATTAATGATCATTTTGTTATATGTTGATGACCTCCTCATTACAGGAAGCTCACAGGCTGAGATTGCTTCCTTAAAAGGAGCTATGAACCAAGCCTTCTCCATGACAGATTTTGGGATCTTAAGTCAATTTTTGGGGCTTGAGATCTCTCAAACCAAAGCTGGAATCAAGGTGCACCAGTCCAAATATGCCTTGGACTTTCTGAACAAATTCAAAATGAAGGATTGCAAAGCAAGCAAAACTCCTTTCCTTTCAGGAGTGAAGCTGGAAGAAGCTAATTCTTCACCGATGGTAAACAATACACTGTATAGGCAATTGATTGGATGTTTGTTGTATCTGAAACATACTAGACCTGATATTTGTTATGCAGTAAGTGTGGCTTCTAGATTCATGGATCAGCCTCAAGAGATCCATTGGAAAGCAGCCAAAAGGATCCTTAACTTTGTTAAGGGAACAAGGACACATGGGATCTTCTATAAAGAAAAATCTGATGTTGAATTGATTGGATTTACTGACAGTGATTGGGCAGGTGATAGCACAGACAGAAAGTCCACATTAGGATATGTGTTCATGCTTGCAGAAGGGCCAATCAGCTGGTCAAGCAAGAAACAGAGTGCCATTGCACTCTCATCTACAGAAGCAGAGTACAGAGGAGTTGTTAATGCAACAACTCAATGTTTATGGTTGCAGGGTTTACTTGGAGAGTGTGGCTTTGAACCAGAGTACTCAACTACCATCTACTGTGATAACCAGAGTACCATTTGAATCTACAAGGATCCGGTTCAGAAGAAGAGAACCAGACACATTGAGATCCATATGCACTACATTAGAGAACTTGTGCATGATGGCACCATTCACCTACTCTTCTGCTGATCTTCAGAACAAGTAGCTGATATCTTCACCAAAGCATTTTGTGAGAAGACCTTCAGCAATCTCAAATCACTGCTAGGGATTTCTGATCATGCTATGAAAGCATGAGTGAAGACAAGATTCTACAATTTTGTTTTACAGTCCATGTTTAAGGGAGGATTTTCCCAAGTTGGTTTTGCATCTTTCCTTGTTTAAATGAATTTGCAGTATGTAAAGGGTGACTAAGCCTTGTTGCTAGGCCCTATAATTTTCTGATATATTACTCATAAGTCAGGCTTAAGGGGGGGTGTTAGAATAATCAACCCATAGTTTACCCACTTAGACATTAATTCCATTATTTTTGTCGTATTTTCCTAGTTCATGTGTCCCACCTTGTGCAAGTTGTCATTTGCCTATCTATAATGGTCAAAATTGCCTTATTTGACTCATGTAGCACATGGGAGAGCTGAAGGAATCAATTCTACTTTATTCCTGGCCTCCTAGGCACCCTACTGCTTTTTCTGCTTTATTGCCTGCTTTTTCAATGTTTTAAGGCAAAATGAAAAGCTAGACTAGGTGAGGTTGACTTGTTTTTTGTCCTACACATCCTCCTCTCTTTTCTCCATGAAAAAGCATGTATGATCTGCCATTCCACCACTCTTTAGCTTTCCTATGCCTTTTTGCCAATTCGTGAGCTCCATGACAGATTTGGGATCAGCTTTTTACACCTATGGGGGATTTGCTTATTTTTTGTAAGCCTGCTTTATGCTAGATTTGGATGCCTCCTCATGCATTCTATTTCTTGATGTATTCTATTTATTCAGCAACCTATGTTATTACAGGGTTGTCTATTGTACACTTAGTTAATACAATTTAGTGTTACAGCTCCATTTTCAGTCTCTTTTGTGAGTGATTTTGATGATCAATTGATAATTGTTGTGAGTAAAATTAATCTATTTCTGGCCTTAATTTCCACATGGATCATCCCTTGATCTGGATCATCACTGCTATATCTGTATCATCACTCGATCTGGATTATCATCACTCGATCTGGATCTCTCGGAGTCATAATAACTAAATTTGGATCATAGCTCGATCTGGATCTCACCTGGTCATCATCATGTGTTTGCTATCTTACCATAGGAATTTCTACAGATCCATCCTTCTTTCATGTTGGTTGTATTCCTATCCAACAAGTAGGTCTTCTCCCAGCACTTATATCTGTCCTACTCGTCAGAAAGGCACGCACAGCACTTACATCTGACCTACTCGTCAGAAAGGAACACCCAGCACTCACATCTGATCTTGTAGTAAACTACAATCACATCAGAAAGGCCTCTCACTCACATCTATCATGGAAGGAACTGAATCCTCTCACCAAGATAGAATGGCCTACCCTTACATCTGACATGGAAGGAACTTAATCCTCTCACCATGAAAGAATGGCCCGCACTTATATCAGCCATGGAAGGAACTTAATCCTCTCACCATGATGGAATGGCCCACACTTACATCAGCCATGGAAGGAACTTAATCCTCTCACCATGATGGAATGGCATGCACTCACATTTGACCTGGAAGGAACCAAATCCTCCACCCTCACCAGAAAGGCCCCCAGTCCCAGACTGAGCTACCTAGTAACTGACCAAGTGCCTCCACTCTCTTGGAGAGTGGTAGTTGCCCTTACATTTGTCCTACTTGATAGAATGGCCAACACTCACATCTGATGTGGGAGGAACCTATTCCTTTAGCCATGACAAAATGGTTCAGCCCTTACATCTGACCTGCTCGTCATAATGGCTATGCATCTCAGCACTCATATCTAACATGGAGGGAACTGAATCCTCTCACCATGACAGAATGGCTCAGCCCTTACATCTGACCTGCTCGTCAGAATGGCTATGGGACTCATCACTTTCCCTTAGAGGAAACCTTGATCTAGAGAACACCAAGATTCTCCCTGAAGTACTCAAACTTCACTCTAGCTAATGGCTTCGTCAACACATCAGCCACCTGTTCCTCCATCGCAACATACTGGAGCTTCACTGCTCCTCTCTGCACCATATCCCTGATATAGTGATACTTGATCTTGATGTGTTTCGACTTGTCATGGAACACTGGATTCTCTGACAACTTCACGCAACTCTGGTTGTCACAATGTATACAAGTAGTATCCAATTGGATATCAAATATATCGAACAGTAGCTTTCGTAGCCATCCTGCCTCACAACTAGCTGAATAAGCTGCAACATACTCTGCTTCAGCTGTACTCAGTGCCACACAGGATTGCTTCCTGCTAAACCAAGAGATCACACCTGATCCCATACTGAAGCAACACCCTGAAGTGCTCTTCCTATCAATGGCACTGCCTGCCCAGTCTGAATCAACATAACCCTCCAGGTTAATATTTTGATTCGCATCATACTTGAGCCCATAATCAACTGTACCCTTCAGGTACATCAGAATATGCTTTGTAGCAGTCAAGTGAACATTTCTCAAATCTGACAAGAACTGGCTCAAGGTGTTCACAACAAAGCAAATTTCTGGTCTCATGTTCATGAGGTACATCAATGATCCAATCATCTGATGATACATCGTAGTATCAACTGTCTCTGATGAAGCATCAATCAGTAGCTTCAGGTTTGGTTCCATAGGTGTGGCCATAGTCTTGCAGTCCATCATCCCAAACCTCTTCAGGATCTCTACTGCATACTTCCCTTGTCCAAGGAAGATTCCATCTACACTTTGCCACACCTCCATACCTAGAAAGTAATGCATCATACCTAAGTCCTTCATCTCGTACTCGGCAGTAATATTTCTCTTCGTATCAATAATCAACCCATCCATTCCTGTCATGAACAGATCATCTACATATAGTGGAAGCATCACTGGGTTTCCATCTTCAACCTTGTACTAAAGGTTGGAGTCTACTTTACTCTTGGTAAACCCCAAACTGGATAGAAAGCTATCAATTCTTCCGTACCATGTCCTGGGTGCTTGTTTCAAACCATACAGGGCTTTCTTCAATCTACATACATGAGACTCCCTGTCATGTTTCTCAAAACCGAGTGGTTGTTCTACATACACTTCCTCTTCTACTACACCATTCAAGAAGGAAGTCTTGACATCCATCTGGTGTATCTTCCATTTCATTACTGCAGCCAAAGAAAGTACTGATCTAATGGAAGTGTATCTGGCTACAGGTGCAAAGGTCTCTTCATAGTCTACTCCCTCTTTCTGAGAGAAACCTCGAGCTACAAATCTTTCCTTATACTTTTCAATGCTATCATCTGCAGCATGCTTGATCTTGTAGATCCATTTGGAAGTTACAACTGACTTCCCACATGGTCTTGGGACAACATCCCAAACATCATTCTTCATGATCGATTGATACTCTTTGATCATAGCATTTTTCCATTCTTTCTATTCTACCGCTTCTTCATAACTGGAAGGTTCTTTATCGATGAAATCACATAGTAAAGCTACATACCCGGAATTGGATCTGGTCCTCTTTCTTTATCTGTGATTCTCTTCTGGAGCCCCATATCTTTCCGCACCTTGGATAAGTTCTCATACCCAAGCAGGTTTCCTCTTATGAGGATTCTTCTCCAGAGGTGGATCTACAGGTCTTTGTGGTTCTTCAAATTCTCGATCTTCTTCATTCATTGTTGTATCATGAATTCTGGGTGCTTCTGCTTCTTCAGGTTCTTCAGCAGGTCTCTTTCTGGATTTTTTGTAAGCTGTGTCTTCATCAAATGTCACATCCCTGTTGATGTCAATCTTCTTATATCCTGGGAAATATATTATGTAAGCCTTCGAGCTTTCAGAGTATCCCACAAATATGCCCTTCTTTCCTGAAGGATCTAATTTAGTCCTCTTCTCTTTTGGAATGTGGATGTACACAGGAAAGCCAAATATTCTGAGATGGCTAACTTCTGGTTTCTTGCTGGAGAAGACTTCTTCAGGAGTCTTGTTCTCGAGTACTCTATGTGGAGTACGGTTATGTACATACACTGTTGTTCTAGAAGCTTCTCCCAAATATGCATAGGAAGGTCTTGATCATGAAGCATTGCTTTTGTAGCTTCCATGATAGTTCTATTCTTCCATTTTGCAACCCCATTCTGTTGTGGATTATAAGGAGTGGACAACTCCCTCTTAATCCCTGATTCTTTGCATAGCTCTCTGAATTCATTTGAAGTGAATTCTCCACCATTATCTGATCGAATGGTCTTGATCTTCTTTTCAGTATGGTTTTCAATCAAGGATTTGAATTCTTTAAACTTGTTGAATACTTCATCTTTGTTCTTCATAAAGTAAACCCATGTCTTCCTAGAAAAGTCATCAATAAAAGAAACATAATATGCATACCCGCTTAGAGAGTTTGATGACATAGGACCGCATACATCGGAGTGGATGATTTCCAAGATTCCTTTTTCTTTGATTTCACTGCTTGGAAATGTCTTCTTTGTATTCTTTCCTTTCATACATCCTTTGCAGACCCCATCATGTTTTGCTTGAATTTCTGGAAGACCTTCGACAACTTTTCTTGCAATAGGTAGTGCTCTATAATGCACATGTGCAAGTCTTCTATGCCAAATTTCACTTGGTTCTACTGTGTCATGGACCAAGGCTTGTTCTAGATGGCCCTTCAATTTGTATAATCCTCCTTCTTGTTCTCCAATTACTACCACATCATCGATAGTCTTTCCTTTTGACCACATGATGACTTGACCATCTATGAATGCAACCCACATTCCTTTTGCATCTAATGCTGATATGAAGAGAAGGTTCTTCTTGAGTCCTGGCACAAACAATACTTCTTTAATTGTTAGATATTTTCCAGAATCTAATTTATATGGATATTCCCCACTACATTTTATTGGATATTGGTAGTCATCTCCTAGCTTCACCTTGTGAGGTGATTCATGTTCTTATAGTCTTACAAAGGATTCCTTGAATCCAGTCATATGTTTGGAAGCCCCACTGTCTATAAGCCAATCATCACTTCCATGAGTAATGTTACCTGTGAGAGCTGATATCAGAACATATTCATCCTCGCTTGAAGAATCTTCACTTTCATATCTGGATCTCTTTCTGGATGGTTCATCATCCTCAGCAGCATGAGCATGATGTCTTCTTTTGTTGCTCTTCTTTACTATCTTCTATTTGTTAGGATAATTCCTTGCATAGTGTCCTGCTTCATCACAAGTATAGCATATGATCCTAGATACATCTCTTTTAGTATTATCTCTATGAGAGTGCTTACCTTTAGAGCCATGAGGCCTTCTTTTGCTTGACTTGGAGTGAGACTTGGAGTGTACTGTAAGAGCTTGGTCTTCACTTCCCATCTTCTCTTCTCGAGCTGCTATCCAATATTCTTCTTGAGAGCACTCTTCCCATAGTCTGATGAACTTGACTAACTTCTTCCTATCACAGATTCCTTGGATGAAAGAATCCCATGACCTAGGGAGGCCATTCAATGTAGTCATTACAATCTCTGCATTTTCCACTTCTTCATCAACTGCTTCTAGTTACTCTTTGATTTGAGAAACTCTTGTGAAGTAAGATTGAATTGTTTCTGCATTCTGAATCTTCACATTCTTCAGTTGGTTTCTCAGGTTCATCTTCCGATTGATGTTCTTCCCTTCAAACAATTTGGTTAAGGCATCAAACATAGCTTTAGGTGTCTTGAGAGAGGACACCTGTGGGATAAGGATATCCTTAATAGAATCAGCAATGATCCTCTTTTCCATAACCATCTTCTTCTTATGTAAGGCCTTTTCCTCATCTCCCTCTATAACTGGAACCTCTTCATGGATGTAGGAGTCTAATTCATTTTCTTCCAGGACCAAGGAGATCCTATACTTCCAAGCTCAAAAGTTTTTAGCTCCCTCAAGATTTTCATCAAGATTGGTATGATGAGACATCTTAAATGAGAACCTCAAATGGAAATACAAAATATTTTAGATCTTACCAGGTTCAAGATGTCGGATCTGAAACTTGAGCTGAAATCCTGCAGACCTGGTTCAGGAGCAAATTAGGGTTTTGCTTTTCTAGAGTTTTGTCCACCCAAATGCCTTGAAATTTGTCCCTAACTTCCATTTTGGGGAGGATATCAATCCAGGCCTGGGCTCACTGAAAAAATTACTCTTCTATGAAAATCCTTAATTTTCGACAGTAGTGGCAGGTCCAAAACTGAAAAACCTCAGAATTGGATTATGCTTCGACAAAAAGATGCACCCTAAGGAGGAGATTTGTTCCACCTTACTTTTGCTGAAAATCTGTGGAGGAATATCCACAAACTAGGAAGCCCTAGTTCCCGCAGCTGCACAATGTCTTCTTCTGAGGTTAGCTCTGATACCATGTTAGTTTTTCAACATTAAGCTAGCATTATGTTAGGATATTTACTGAGAGAATAACAAATACAGCAATCAAACACAAGAGACAATGAACATAGTGTTTTTGATCAGGGAAACCATAAATGGAGAAAACCCCGCAACTTCCTCAGAGATAGAATCAGCGCAAGATGTAAAACCAAAAAATAGTAAGATGCACTCCCGACAGCAGTAGTCTTCTTCTTGTCTAGTCCTAGTGTCTTTCCTTCCTCAACTATGTGCTACACATGAGTGAGTGAGTGATGTGTGTAATAAATAGAGAGGCTCACTCTCTATTTATATTCTTTTGTTCACTTGAAGTGCACTTAATCATGTCAGCCTCACTTAACAATTACTTACTAGAGCCGACATCTCTAAGAGTGTCTAATAACCCTAGTGCCTCGGAACTGCGTGGACTTTAACTCTTACACAATCAAAGAGTTTCCCACTATGACTTGACATGACTTGTTTACATTATTGATCCTCCCGATTGGAACATCGGGGCATGAAAACATGACTCAAATACATAATAGATACATCCCAGAATAAACATCGGGTTACAATACATAAGATACATAAATGAATACATTCCGATGTTACAATACATCAACAAGTGGCATCCCGCCCCCTAGCATATGCTTCGTTATTTATTCTTTTTCATTTTTCCTAGGTCTTTTGAATCTAACGAACAATTCCCCGCATGAATTTCCACTCAACTACCTATCGATTCCCTAGGGTGATCCTAGTGCCATACTGGCATTCCCACTCCTGGTGTAATAGTTCCGAGAGTGTCCCTTCACGTCCCCCACTCTTGCATGCATAGTTTCCTCATTCAACATGGTTGTCCCTATCATTCATATTTCATTACACGCATACTGTTTTTCGGTTACAATTGTCCTCCAAGGACTAATTGGCATATTCTAGGTCTACCAATCATATTTAAACAAAACAAAAATAGAAATAGTCTTTCAAAATTATCACAAAATTGGGGGTATCACATCCTTTCCCCCTTAATGTAACACTCTCCACAATCTCTTCAGTTGTCTTCCATACTTTCTGGAAACAGTCTTGGGTACTTTCTTCGTAGGGAATCCTCTAATTCCTAGGTCACTTCCTCCAGAATAAAGTGCTTCCATTGCACCTTAACTCGAGCAATGACTCAGTTCTAAAGACCAGTTTCTTTCCTGTCCAGAATGCGCATAGGTTCCACCTAAAATTCGCCTTGTGGTTCCACTGTACCACATTCCAATCAATGATGTGAGTGGAATCATATACATAATTCTTTAGTAATGAAACATGAAAAACATTATGAATTCTTAAGTGTACAGAAAGAGCTATCTTCTAAGCTACAGGGTCCAATCCTTTCAAAAACTTGAAAGGGTCCATAGAAACATGGTGCTAATTTAGCGCAGATTCCTAGTTTTAGGGAGCTCTTTTTGGGATTGGCTCGGAGGTAAACATGGTCTCCGACAAAAAATTCTTTATGTTGTCTTTTCAAATCAGCATAAATTCTTTGGAGATCCTATGCCACCTTCAAACTCTTCTGCACTTCCCGAAACGTTTGTTCCATGTCTTGCAACATTTCATGTCCTATCATTAAATGGTCCACAGGGCTATGTCAACTAACAGGGGTAGTACACTTCCTCCCGTACAGGATTTCAAATGGACTCATCTTGGCGGAGGCCTGGTAGCCATTATTGTATGAAATTCTGTGAGGTGTATATAGTCTTCCCACTTAGTGGGTCTCTCCAAGACATACATCCTTAACATGTCCTCAATGACTTTGTTGGTTCGTTCTGTTTTCCCATCTATTTCAGGGTGATATCTTGTATTGAATTTTATCTTTGTTTCCAACCCTACAAACAATGACTTCCAAAATTTGGATGTAAACTTGACATCTCGGTCAGAAATTACCATCTTGGGTACTCCATGAAGTCAAAATATCTCTTTCAGGAATATTTCTGCAACATTGACAACCTTGAGTTGACTTCACAGGTATAAAATGAGCAGACTTGTTTAATTTATCAACTACAACCATAATTGAATCATTTTGTTTTTTAGTCAGAGGAAAACCTGTGATAAAATACAAATATATTACCTCCAATTTCCATTTAGTAATTGGTAAGGGTTGTAACAAACTTGCTATATGTTGGTGTTCATCCTTCACCTATTGACATTCCAGACATTTAGAAGGGTAATCAACTAGATCTACCTTCAAATTAGGCCAATAGAATTGATTCCTGAGGGATGTTACCATCTTTTGGTAACCAAGATGCCCTGCATAACGAGCTTTTTGGATTTCATTCAAAATAAACAATTTTAATTCTGCAACATTAGGCATGTGTATTCTTCTTTTACACTAAATTAATCATTTATGGTCTACTTTGAACTCTGTCCCATTAAAATTTACCTCTTCTATCAGCAATTCATTTAGTATATTTCTATATTCAGTATCATTGATGCTAGCTATTTTTATTCTACTCAATAGATCACCTTTTGGGTGACTCACGGTGATCTCATATACTTCGTGAGTTCTTTGGTTGAGTGCATCAGCCACTTTATTTTCCTTACCTTTGATATGCTTCACTTTAAAGTCAAATTCGCTTAATAAATACATCCATCGTGCTTGTATGTCATTGAGTCTAGGATGAGTAAACAAAAGCTTTACATAGGTGTTATATGTTAATAAAAGGAACTTGTTCCCTAACAGGTAGTGACGCCACATTTTTAAGGCATGTACTACTGCTACCAATTCTAGATCATGCACTACATAATTTCATTCATGGTCCTTCAGCGTGTGATATTTGTAACATACCACATGCCCTTTTTAAGATAATACTCCCCCCAATCCCTCCTTACTAGCATCAGTACCTAATGTGTATTCTTTATAGGGGTCAGCCACCTTCAAGATTGGGGCCATGGTTAACAGTTTTTTTAAATTTTCGAAGCTCTCCTAGCAATTTACAAACCATACAAACTTCACCCCCTTTCTCTGTAAGGAATTAATAGGGTAGGCTATCTTTGAGAACCCTTGGATGAATTGTCGATAGTACCCAGTGAGTCCCATGAAGGATCGAATGTCTGCAACATCCTTAGGCACAGGCCATTCTAGAATTGCTTTTATCTTTTGCAGATATACCACAATCCATTTTTCAGAGATAACATGTCCTAAGTTCTGAATTTATTTCTTGAATAATTCACACTTCTCGAACTTAGCATACAGTTGGTGGTCTCTTAGGGTCTGTAGTACGATTCTCAAATGTTGTTCATGTTCTTCTTCTATCCTTGAGTAGATCATAATATTGTCAATGAAAATTAACATGAACTGATCCAAAAACTTGTTGAAGACATCATTCATCGGACACATGAATGTGGGATGGGCATTGGTCAAGCCAAAAGGGATTACTACAAATTTGTAATTCCCATAACGTTTCCTAAAGACCTTTTTATAACATCTTCCTCCTTAATCCTGATCTGGTGGTAACCAGATCTAAAATCCAACTTAGGGAAGACTCTTCCTCCCACCACTTGGTCGAACATATCATTAATCTGAGGCAGAGGATACTTGTATTTGATGGTCACTTTAATTAGTTGTCTATAGTCTACGCACAGTCTTAAATTCTCATCCTTCTTCTTGACAAATAAAACCAAGGCTCTCTAAGGTGATACACTAGGCCTGATCTAACCCTTATCTAGCATTTCTTGTAACTGGATTTTTAAATTAGTTAACTCAAGGATACTCATTCAATAAGGCACTTTGGATGCTGGTGCAGACCTAGGTATGGTTTCAATGGAGAAATCTATTTCTCTTTGAGGGGGCAGTCCAAGTATCTCTTCTGGGAATACATCAATGAATTCTTTTAACACCAGGTGATCTCTTACAAATGTTGGGTTTTCATTAAGGAGTAGGTCAAGAACTTTTACCACGTAGAGCTTACAACCCTTCCTCAAACACTTCTTCAATTGCAAGGTAGATATTTACCTTAAGGAGAAAAGCTTACTCAAACCATTTACCCTCCTAACAATTCTATCTTCAGCCACATAAGTAAAGGTTTTATCAAAGAAATTTAATATTACTTTATACTTTTCTAACTAATCCATGCCAATAATCATATCATATGACCCCAAAGGAAAATATTAAAAATTATCCTAGCTACATGATCCTCTATTGAAATTTCACAATTAGCAATAAACTCAGTTACCTTTCATTTTGCTCCCATGGCCAATTGGACTGACCAAGGCCTTGCATGCCTTACCTTGGTCAACTGACAGTTCTCCATGATTTTAGGAGTGATGTATCTTAAAGTAGCTCCTATATCAATTAATATAGAGAATTAATATAGAGAGCTTTATGTTAGATATAGTACCTTCAATATCTATGATTGAATACCAATGATCTCCCTATCGATCGTCAAGGGATACATTAATCCGATGGAAACTCTTACCAATTTCTCCCACGGAGGAAGCTTCTTGTAGGTTTTGCATAGTCTTGTTGGATTTGGCGAGGAGTGGGAATTTCTTTTGTATGTGGGAGCCTTCGCATTTCCAACACTTCATAGGTTATTTAGGGGTCCCAGCATCCCCTTTTGGTCCAAGTTGCATAGTTCTATTCTCCTTACGCTGAAACTTTCCATTTTTTTTGTAGGAACTTCCTTAAGGATCGATTGGCATGTTCCTGAAGGGTGGTGGCTGGAAGCCCTTCTTTCGTTGATTGAACTTTTCTTTCTTATTGTCCTTCCAGGTTTTGGAGAGGTAATTCCTCTATTTATACTGCTCAAATAATAATATTTCCTTTCTTAACACTTCATCCAGAGTCTTGGGGTTATCAAATTCAATATGATCTATGTAGGACTATGGCAGGAAGCTTAGGAATTGTTTTATTTTCACATTTTCATCTATAATGTATGACACAAAATGTAACAGATGTAGAATTTTATTGATGATATCCTCCATGGTCATCTGACCAAGTTTCAATTCATAAAATTCCTTGGTCTTTCTTTCATAAGAGCTTTATGATAAGTATTGTTTCTTGAAGAGTTTCTTGAATTCTAACCACTCTAGGTTATTCTCCTTTAATCCTTGGGATATCTTGAGGTCTTTCCACCAGATACTGGCATTTCCTTTCAGGTTGTAAACTGTCATCCTTACCTTCCTGTTTCTGGAGTAGTTGTATATCTGAAAGTACTTTTTAATATCCATCAACCAAGCTTATGCTTCTTCTCTAGTTCTTGAATCCCCATCAAAACTGGTGGATTTGATCTTCTTGAATTCTCCTTCTAAGTGACCCACTTTTCTCTTACCTGTTGTCCAGGCTTGATTCCCATATTTTTATGTTCCTGTGAAGAACTGTCTTTTGTTTTGGCGTTGTCCCCTACTTCCGGGTTCCTCCCTGCTTCTGCTGGGGGTTTTTCTCCATTGTTCCTTTTCTACAATATTTGTAATAATATCTCATTAAGCTCTTGTTGTTTTTCCTGAGCCCTTTTTAGTTGTGTGTTTTCTGCTTTGAAGCTCTGTAATTCCACTATCATATTCTTCATGGTTTCGTGTACCTGTCTAGCTTCAGAACATCCCAATTTTGGATACACGGGGTGGGGTACTCATATACCTTCTTTAGTTATATCCTCATGATAATTTTGTGAGTCCATCGTTGTATTTGATTACATATTTATTTCCCCTCCTGATTTTAAGCAAACATTCCAACACAAAATTGTTTAGCAAAAACAATATTTTTTTCCTAGTGCAGCAGGACTAGATGTTCCTAAATAGGCGACTGGGTTGAAACCTGTATTTCTGATACCATATGTAACGTACCCAAATAACCTGCCAAAAATGAATATATATAAAAAATTCAAATATAAGATTCCTTCGCATAAAATTTGGCTAAAACCTTCCATAACAATTCATCCTTAAGCTAAAACAATAAACAACATTAGAATCCATAAACATATCCACTTCTATGACCAGATAGATGTTCTGCACTGAAACTAACTTTCCAACTCCTACTTCCCATGTTCCACCCCTTATCCTTTTGTTGTGTTATTCAAAAATTGAGAACCTAACTTCTAACAAAAATCCTTTATCCACACTTTCTCCTTCCGCCTTCTTCCTTTCCACCATCCACTACAGACTACAGAACTGGGAAGATTAGCACGCGGTGGGATTCGTTCATTAATACTTCCTCCCTCCACTTTCTGCCCTATCGATGTGGACTGCGGAATACATAAATCTAAACATTCTTATTGTGGAAATTAATGCCAGCAATAGATTAATTTTACTCACAACAATTATCAATTGATCATGCAAAATTATTAACAAGAGAGACTGAATATGGAGCTGTAACACTAAATTGTATTAATTGAGTGTACAATATCCAACCCTATAATAACATAGGTTTCTGAATAAATATAATACATCAAGAAATAAAATGCATGAGGAGGCATCCAAATCTAGCATAAAGCAGGCTTACCAAAAATAAGCAAATCCCCCATAGGTGTAAAAAAATGATCCCAAATCTGTCATGGAGCTCACGAATTGGAAAAAAGGCATAGGCAAGCTAAAGAGTGGTGGAATGGCATATCATACATGCTTTTGCATGGATAAAATAGAGGAGGATGTGTAGGACAAAAAACAAGTCAACCTCACCTAGTCTAGCTTTTCCTTTTGCCTTAAAACACTGAAAAAGCAGGCAATAAAGCAGAAAAAGCAAAAGGGAGCCTAGGAGGCCAGGAATAAAGAATAATTGATTCCTTTAGCTCTCCCATGCACTACATAAGTCAAATGTGGCAATTTTTACCTCTATGGATAGGCAAATAGCAACTTGCACAAGGTGGGACACATGAACTAGGCAAATAAGACAAAAATAAATGAATTAATGTCTAAGTGGGTAAACTATGGGTTGATTATTCTAACACCCCCCCTTAATCCTGACTTATGAGTAATATATCAGAAAATTATAGGGCCTAGCAACAAGGCTTAGTCACCCTTTACATACTGCAAATCCATTTAAACAAGGAAAGAGGCAAAACCAACTTGGGAAAATATTCCCTTAAACATGGACTGTAAAACAAAATTGTAGAATCTTGTCTTCACTCATGCTTTCACAGCATGATCATCAATCCCTAGTAGTGATTTGAGATTGCTGAAGGTCTTCTCACAAAATGCTTTGGCGAAGATGTCAACTACTTGTTCTGAAGATGAACAGAAGAGTAGGTGAATGGTGCCATCATGCACAAGTTCTCTGATGTAGTGCATATGGATCTCAATGTGTCTGGTTCTCTGCTTCTAAACTGGATCCTTGCAGATTTGAATGGTACTCTGGTTATCACAGTAGATGGTAGTTGAGTACTCAGGTTCGAAACCACACTCTCCAAGTAAACCCTGCAACCATAAACATTGAGTTGTTGCATTAACAACTCCTATGTACTCTGCTTCTATAGATGAGAGTGCAATGGCACTCTGTTTCTTGCTTGACCAGCTGATTGGCCCTTCTGCAAGCATGAACACATATCCTAAAGTGGACTTTCTGTCTGTGCTATCACCTTCCCAATCACTGTCAGTAAATCCAATCAACTCAAAATCATATTTTGCTTTATAGAAGATCCCATGTGTCCTTGTTCCCTGAACAAAGTTAAGGATCCTTTTGGCTGCTTTCCAATGGATCTCTTGAGGCTTATCCATGAATATAGAAGCCACACTTACTGCATAACAAATATCAGGTCGATTATGTGTCAAATACAACAAACAGCCAATCAATTTCCTATACAGTGTATTGTTTACCATCGGTGAAGAATCAGCTTCTTCCAGCTTCACTCCTGAAAGGAAAGGAGTTTTGCTTGCTTTGCAATCCTTCATTTTGAATTTTTTCAGCAAGTCCAAGGCATATTTGTACTGGTGCACCTTGATTCCAGCTTTGGTTTGAGAGATCTCAAGCCCCAAATATTGACTTAAGAGCCCCAAATCTGTCATGGAGAAGACTTGGTTCATAGCTCCTTTTAAGGAAGCAATCTCAGCCTGTGAGCTTCCTGTAATGAGGAGGTCATAAACATATAACACAATGATCATTAATGAACCATTAACTAACTTCAAATAGACATTTGGATCTGATTTGCACCGAACAAAATTCAGTGATAGCAAGAAGCTATCAATCTTGGCATACCAAGCCCTGGGGGCTTGCTTTAGCCCATACAATGACTTTCTCAACCTGCACACAAGAGAAGGGTTAGTAGAAAAACTTTGAGGTTGCTGCATATATATCTCCTTAGTGAGATCTCCATTTAGGAAGGAACATTTTACATCCATGTGATGTACCTCCCATTGCCTTGAGGCTGCAATGGCTAGAGCTAGCCTGATGGAATCCATTTTTGCCACTAGGGAAAAGGTCTCATTGTAATCTATTCCATGAACCTGTGAGTAGCCTTTGGCTACCAATCTGGCCTTTTACATTAGTGGTGAACCATCAGCATCAAATTTGGTCTTATAGACCCACTTACACTGTACTAGTTTTCTCCCTGGGGGAAGATCCACTAGCTCCCATGTGTTGCTCTTCTGGAGTGAGATGAACTCCTCCTTCATGGCTGTTTTCCATATTGGATCTCCTGCTGCTTCTTCATATGTTTGAGGATCAGACTCCACCATCAAATAGCATTTTTCAGCAAACATAGGATCCTTCATGCACAGACCACTCTCAAATTGAGATCTAGTCCTCCTTGGGTCATTGGGATCCCCAGCTAGCTCACCTGTTGTATGTAGTGTCTTGGATGCCCATTTTGGCCTTTTGGGGCTTTTAGGGTCTGCAATAAACTCATCTCCATCAGAAAAATCAGAATCAGCATGTTCAACAAACTCTTTACTTACTTCTTGAGGTTCAGGTGGTGTAGAGGCTTCACCAACTTCCACTTCTGCAAGGGGTTCTTCTTCAAACTGAACACACCTTTCGATGAAGGATTTATTTGTGCTCAAATTTATCAACTTGTACCCTTTTGAATATTCACAATATCCAACAAAAATACACTCTTGTCTTTGGGGCTGCAAAGCCTTCCTCTTCTCTGTCGAGATTCTAGCCCATGCCTTTGAGCCAAAAATCCTGAAATGGGTCACATCTGGCTTGTGCCCACTCCATGCTTCAAAGGGAGTCATACCATCAAGCTGTTTGTGAGGCACCATATTCTGAATATAGGCTGCACATTTGATAGCTTCGGCTGAGTACTTTGGTGGCAAAGTTTTGGCCTCCATCATGCATGTTGCCATCTCCTTCAGTGATCTGTTCTTCCTCTCAGAAATACCATTTTGTTGTGGTGTGTAAGGGATAGAATGCTGCATCTGAATACCTGCATCTACACAATAGTTAATAAAATTAGACTTGACATACTCACCACCATTGTTATATCTGAGGGCCTTGAGTTTCCTTCCATACTGGTTTTGAATAGGCCAAAAACTTCAGACTTGTGTTTCAGGAAGTGAACCCAACAATACCTGGAAAAGTCATAAATGAAAGTTAATGCATACTTTTCCTGACTCATAGACATATGAGGGAAAGGACCAGCAACATCACTGTGGATCAGCTCGAGGGGTGCAGAGGTTCTCTCATGAATAGCTCTCTCAAATTTGTGCTCTGGGTGTTTTCCTAGGATACATCCTTAGCAGACTCCTTTGGAAAATTTTATCTTGGGCAGCCCTATGACCATCTCTTTTTCACTAAGATCAGAAATATATTTGTAGTTAAGGTGGCCAAATCTCTCATTCCATAGCTTGTTGGCTTCATTAGCATGAATGAGAAGAGCAGAGGGGTTTGAGTAAGGTAGAAAGTGTGAGAACATGTATACCTTTTGAGCATGATTCGCAACTCCTTTTGCAATGACTCTACCAGTTGAAATCTCTGTGATCTCAACTTCATCGGGGGAGAATATGACCTTCTTAGGATACCTAGTGTGGGTCATCTGGTACACTGACAGGAGGTTGGAGGTGAGACCAGGGACATATAGCACATTGCTGAACTGAGCATGATCAAGATCTATCCTTCCTTTACCTTTACTTTCAGTGAGAGAGTCATCTCCCAGTACAATAGATGGTCCTTTCGACATATCCAGTGAGGAGAAGGCCTCCTTAGTCGAAACCATGTGTCTTGAAGCTCCATAATCTATGATAAAACTGGGTGAGCTTGATGTGCTAGCAACTAGAGCATGAACTCTCTCTCTGTCATCGAAACTTGATCCTCCTTCTCTCTTCTTTGAGATTTCTGGAAGGGAGATGCCATTCTTCTCCAGGAGATTGGTCAGCATGTCTATCTGCTTTTTCATACAAGAGCTTTCAGTGTGATTTCCCTTATTGCAGTATGCGCACTTGTTCATTTCACCTTTGTTCTTCTTCTTCTGGTTATTCTTCTTGGGACATTGATGATCCTCCGGAGACTGTTTCTTGTCTCTCTTTTGCTCAGGTGGATTTTTAGATTTCTTTTTACTTTTTGAATCCACCCTCAAATCTCCATCAATCAAAGCTTGATCTTTGGATGGTTTGATGGTTCCCATCATCACCAGCTTGTCCTATTCTTTTGTGAGAGATTCCATGAAATCTGCAAGGCTAGGCATCTTCCAGATTCGAGCTGTCAGTTTTGTGGCATAGAAGGTCGAAACAAACACTAAATAATCAGGGCCCAAATTCTAGAGGATGGCCAATACGAGTTGATCATATTTCTTTTCAATACCACATTGTTTCAACTGCAAAACTAGTGCTTTGAACTTGGAGAAATATAGCTGTAGGGATTCAAAGCTTGCTGGACTCAGAGAAATTAGCTCATTCTCGATTTGATGTCCCCTCATCTCATCTGTCTTTCCAAAAATATCAGCAAGCTTCTCCCATACTTCATTCGTTGATGTCAATCCATCGAGATGGAAAAGGAGGTCTCTGGAAATACTCAGGCACAGGAGGCCATAAGCCTCATCCCTCATGTTGTGCCATTTTATCCTCTCTGCAGCTGCATTGGGCTCTGCTTCTGTTGCCATAGTCACCCTGTAGAGGCATTTCACTCTCAACAGTATCTCCATCTCTGCTTTCCATTCAAATAAATTGAAGGGAGTCAAGATAGTTTTCTATGATTGATCCATAGCTTAGAAAATCTGTCCCGGCTGTCAGTAGAAGGCTCCCAGTATTTGATGTCGAACCTGCAAAACAATTTTTGAAGGAGAGAAACAACCTACAATGGTTCTGATACCATGTGGAAATTAAGGCCAGCAATAGATTAATTTTACTCACAACAATTATCAAATGATCATGCAAAATTATTAACAAGAGAGACTGAATATGGAGCTGTAACACTAAATTGTATTAACTGAGTGTACAATAGCCAAACCTGTAATAACATAGGTTGCTTAATAAATAGAATACATCAAGATATCGAATGCATGAGGAGGCATCCAAATCTAGCATAAAGCAGGCTTACCAAAAATAAGCAAATCCCCCATAGGTGTAAAAAGTTGATCCCAAATCTGTCATGGAGCTCACGAATTGGAAAAAATGCATAGGAAAGCTAAAGAGTGGTGGAATTGCAGCTCATACATGCTTTTGCATGGAGAAAAGAGAGGAGGATGTGTAGGACAAAAAACAAGTCAACCTCACCTAGTCTAGCTTTTCCTTTTGCCTTAAAACACTGAAAAAGCAGGCAATAAAGCAGAAAAAGCAGAAGGGCGCCTAGGAGGCCAGGAATAAAGCAGAATTGATTCCTTTATCTCTCCAATGCGCTACATGAGTCAAATGTGGCAAGTTTGACCTCTATGGATAGGCAAATAGAAACTTGCACAAGGTGGGACACATGAACTAGGCAAATAAGACAAAAATAAATGAATTAATGTCTAAGTGGGTAAACTATGGGTTGATTATTCTAACACTTATGGATTTCAACTTTTCTCTTCCTCCTTTCTCTTTCTACTGTGCAGATCGTGGATCGCAGAAGTCCTAACATTGTTGAGGCTTCGATCCTTTCCCTTTGTTTTCTACTTTCCACTGTGCAAATCGCAGAACACGAAAGTCTTAACATATTTTAAGATTTTACTTAACCTTTCCTCTTTCCACTTTCTGTTGTGCGGATCGTGGATCACATAAGTCTTAACATTGTTTAAGAATTTATTTAATCTTTCTGCTTTCCACTTTCCGTTGTACGGATTGCGGAAGTCTTAAAATTTTCAAGACTTTAACTTTAACATTCCTCTTTCCACTTTCCATTGTGTGGATCATGGATTGTGTAAGTATTAACATTTTAATACTTTAACTTTAACTTTCCACTTTCCGCTATGAGGATCGCGGAAATATTAATGTTTTAAGACTTTAACTTTAACTTTTCACTTTCCGCTATGCGGATCACAAATCGCGGAAGTCTTAACCTTTTAAGACTTTAAATTTAACTTTCCTCTTTCCACTGTGTGGATCACGGATCATGTAATTCTTAACACTTTAAGACTTTAACTTTAACTTTTCATTGTGTGGATCGTGGATCGCAGAAGTCTTAACGTTTTTAATACTTTAACTTTAAGTTTTCGCTTTCTCCTTTCCACTATGCAAATCGCGGATCGTGAAAGTCTTAACATTTTAATACTTTAACTTTAACTTTTCATTGTGCGGATCATGGATCGTGGAAGTCTTAAAAATTTTAATACTTTAATTTTAACTTTCTTTTTTTCGTTTCCCCTGTGCGGATCGCGGATCGCAGAACGTATAAGTCTTAATATCCTTTATACTTTTAACTTTTCTTTTGACTTTCGTCTATGCATATCGTGAAACACGAAAGTATTAATATATTTAAGACTTTAACTTTCCTTTCCACTTTCGGATTTCTACTGTGTAGATCACGAATCACATAAATCTTAACATATTTACATTTTAACTTTTTTTCTCGCTTCCCCACCTTTCGCTATGTAGAATACAGAACACAAAACTCTTGTTAACCTTATGCTTAACATTTTTATTTCCGCTTTCCACCTTTCGATTGTTATATTTTTAACATTTAAGTGATATGATCTTAGGATCTTATCTGAGAGAATAACAAGCACAACAATCAAACACAAGAGACAATGAACACAAATATTTTCCTCGGGGAAACCATAAACGCGAAAACCCTGCAACTTCCTCTGAGATATAATCAGCACCAAAAGTAAAAAAGACAGTAAGATGATCTCTTGATAGCAGTAGTCTTTCTCTCTCTTGTCCCAGCTTCTTCTTGTCTCTCTCAGTTATGCGCTACAACTGAGTGTGAGTGAATGAATATGAATGTGTGATAAATAGAGAGGCTCCCTCTCTATTTATACTAATTCCTAACTTGACAATAACTCACTAGGGCCAACTTCTCTAGGAGATTCTAATAACCCTAGGTCCCCACAACTGCGGAGACTTTAACCCTTGATCAATAAGGAGGATTATACTCTATGACTTTACATGACTTGTTTACATTATTGAATCTCCTGATCGAAACATCGGGGCATGATATGACTCAATTACATTACAGTTACTTCCCGGAATAAACATCGAGGTACAATACATAATATATTCAAGTGAATACATTCCAAAGTTACAAATAAATCAACACTCCCTCTTAACTAGGAAGCTATTCTCTCGAGACAATTTATCAGCACAAGTCTTCTTCTCTATATCATATGGATCATCATATCTTCATCTTCAAGTCATCTTCATCTTCAATTCATCTTCATCGTCAAGTCATCAATTCTAGATCATCATTTGATCTAGGTCATCACTGGATCATCATCGAGTCTAGATCATCACTTGATTTGGAGCATCATTGGATCATCATCAAGTTTGGATCATCAATTGATTTGGATCATCATTGTATTATCATCAAGTCGGTATCATCACTTGATCTGGATTGTCATTGTTGGATCATCACTGGTGCTATCTCAATTCTACTCATCACCAGAAGTTCTACAGAGCCAACCCTTTTTCATGCTGGTTGTAGGCTTAGCCTTCATGTAGGTCTTCGTCATCTTCAGCACTTATATCTTACCATGGAATGAACCATGTCAGAAATACCTTCCCAACACTTACATCTGACCATGTAATGAACCATGTCAGAAAGGCACACACAACACTCACTTCTGACCATGGGAGGAACACATCCAAAACCCATGTCAGAAAGGCCTAGCACTCATATCCAACCTCATCATGTCAGAAAGGATCTGCACTTACATCTGACCTCATCATGTCATAAAGGATCTTCACTTACATTCGACCTCATCATGTCAAAAGGTCTCTGCACTTACATTCGACCTCATCATGTCAGAAAGGCTCTTCACTTACATCTAACCTCATCATGTCAAAAGGGCTCTCAGCTCTGGGCTGAGTGTCAGTCCCAGATTGAACCAAAATCCTGGTAACTGACTAGGTGCCTCCATTCTCTGAAAGAATGGCCTCTCAGCACTAAGCTGAGATTTAGTCCCAGACTGAATCAATTTCCTGGTAACTGACCAAGTGCCTCCATTCTCCCATAGAATGGCCTTCAACACTTATATGCGATCATGTGGGAACACATCCCTCAATCACATCAGAATGTCTCTACACTGATCATGTGGGAACACATCCCACAATCACATCAGAATATCTCTGCACTAATCATGTGGTAACACAACCCACAATCACATCAGAATATCTATACACTGATCATGTGGTAACACAACCCACAATCACATCAGAATATCTCTACACTGATCATGTGGTAGCACAACCGGCCACAATCACATCAGAATATCTCTGCACTGATCATGTGGTAACACAACCCACAATCACATCAGAATATCTCTACACTGATCATGTGGTAACACAACCCACAATCACATCAGAGCATCTCTACACTTACATCTAACCATGTGAAGCTCAGGCTTCCACCATGTTAGAAGGGCCAATGGACACATCAATTCCTTTTGGAGGGAAACTCTATGTGGAGAACACCAAGATTCCCCATGAAGTACTCAAACTTTACTCTGGCTAATGGTTTGGTCAGTACATCATCTATTTTCTCATCCGTCGCAACATACCAGAGCTTCACTGCTCCGCTCTGCACCATATCCCTAATATAGTGATACATAATCTCAATATGCTTTGACTTGTCATGGAACATTGGGTTCTCCGATAGCTTCACACAACTCTGGTTGTTGCAATATATACAAGTATCATCCATCTGAAGATCAAATAAATCAGACAGTATCTTTCTCAGCCACACTACCTCTCAACTAGCCAAACAAGCTACAACATACTCTGCTTCAGTTGTACTTAGTGCTACACAGGATTGCTTCTTGCTAAACCAGGAGATCACACCTAATCCCATACTGAAGCAACACCCTGAAGTACTCTTTCTATCAATGGCATTTCCTTCCCAATCTGAATCCACATAACCTTCTAGGTTAATCTTCTCATTCACCTCATACTTGAGCCCATAATCAACTGTACCCTTCAGGTACCTTAGAATATGCTTTGCAGCAATTAAGTGAACATGTCTCGAATCCATTAGGAACTAGATCAATGTGTTCATAGCAAAGAAAATATCTAGTCTCGTATTCATCAAGTACATCAAGGACCCAATCATATGATGATACATTGTAGCATCAACCAATTCTAATGAAGCATCACTCAATAGCTTCAGGTTCAATGCCATAGGTGTGGTCATGGCCTTGCATTTCATCATCCCAAACCTCTTCAAGATCTCTACTTCATACTTCCCTTGTCCCAAGAAAATTCCATCTGCATTCTGCCACACCTCCATGCCTAGAAAATAGTGCACCATACCCAAGTCCTTCATTTCGAACTCAGTAGCAAGATTCCTCTTTGTGTCAACAATCAACCCATCCTCACTTGTCACAAATAGATCATCTACATATAGTAAGAGTATCACTGGGTTCCCTTCTTCAACCTTATAGTAAAGGTTGGAATCTGCTTTACTCCTGATAAATCCCAAACTGGATAGGAGGCTTTCAATTATGTTGTACCATGTCCTGGGTGCATGTTTCAAACCATACAGGGATTTCTTTAACTTACACACATGAGTCTCTCTGTCATGTGTCTCAAAACCAAGTGGTTGCTCCACATATACTTCCTCTTCTACTACACCATTCAAGAAAGTTGTCTTAACATCCATCTGGTGTACTTTCCACTTCATTACTGCAGCTAAAGTAAGTACTAATCCGATGGAAGTATATCTAGCTACAGGAGCAAAAGTTTCTTCATAATTTATTCCTTCTTTCTGGGAGAAACCACGAGCCACAAATCCTGCTTTATATTTCTCCATTCTACCATCTGCAACATGCTTGATCTTATAGATCTATTTGGAAGTCACAATAGAATTCCCCTCTGGTCTTGGGACAACATCCCAAACATCATTCTTCATGATCTAATGATACTCTTCGATCATAGCATCCTTCCATTCTTTCTTTTCTACAGCTTCTTCATAGTTGGAAGGTTCTTTGTCAATGAAGTCACATAATAAGGCTACATAACCGGAGCAGGACCTGGTTCTTTTCTTTTCTCTGTGTATCTCTTCTGGAGCCCCATATATTTTTGCACCTTGGATAGCTTCTCATACCCAAGCAGGTTTCCTCTTGTCAGGATTCTTTTATCGAGGTGGATCTATAGGTTCTTGAGGTTCTTCTACTTCTCAATCTTCTTTTGGAATTGCTTCGTTAATGGTTGTGTCATGAATTCTGGGTACTTCTGTTTCTTTAGGTTCTTCAACAGGTCTCTTTCTGGATTTGTTGTAAGCTGATTCTTCATCAAATGTTACGTCCCTACTGATGTTGATCTTCTTGAATCTTGGGAAGTATATTCTGTAGGCCTTCTATCTTTCAGAGTATCCCACAAATATACCCTTCCTTCTTGAAGGAACTAATTTTCTCCTCTTTTATTTTGGAATGTGTATGTACACCAAATATCCAAATATTCTAAGATGAATGACTTTTGGTTTCTTGCCGAAAAACACTTCTTCAGGTGTCTTGTTCTCGAGTACTCTATGTGGAGTACGGTTATGTATAGACACAGTTGTTCTAGCAGCTTCTACCCATAGATGCATGGGAATATCTTAATCATGAAGCATTGCCCTTCCAGCTTCCATGATCATTATATTCTTTCTTTCTGCAACCCCATTCTATTGTGGATTATATGGAGTGGTCAACTCCTTAATCCCTAAATCTTCACACAATTCCTTGAATTCATTTGATGTGAATTATCCACCATTGTTTGATCGAAAAATCTTGATCTTCTTTTATGTGTAGTTTTCGATCAAGGCTTTGAATTCCTTGAACTTGCTAAATAATTCATCTTTGTTTTTCATGAAGTATATCCATGTCTTCCTAGAAAAATCATCAATGAAAGAAACATAGTATACATACCTACTTAATGAACTAGATGACATCGAACCGCATACATCGGAGTGAATGATTTCTAGGATTGCTTTAGCCTTTCTTTCGCTACTTGGAAATGTCTTCTCTATGTTCTTTCCTTTTGCACATCCCTTTCATACTCCTTCCTGTTTTTCTTGTATTTATGGAATACCTTCAACAACTTTGCTTGCAAATGGTAGCGCCCTATAGTGCACATGTGCAAGCCTTGTATGCCAACGTTCATTTGGTTCTACTGAGTCATGAACCAAAGCTTGTTCTGGTTGGCCCTTTAATCTGTATTGTGGTCCCTCTTGTTCTCCAATTACTACTGCATCGTCAATATTCTTTCCTTTTGGCCACATGATGACTTGACCATCTATAAATGAAACTCTTATAACATTTGCATCTAATGCAGAGATGGAGAGAAGGTTCTTCTTTAGTCCTTGTACAAATAGGAAATCCTTCATTTTCATAGACTTTCCAGAGTCTAATTTGTAAGAGGAATCTCCACTACCTTTTATTGGATATTGGTAGTCATCCCCAAGTTTCACCTTGTCAGGTGATTCATGTTCTGATAGTTTCACAAATTATTCTTTGAATCTCATCATATGTTTGGTATCCCCACTATCTATAATCCAATCATTGCTTCCATGTGTGATGTTTCCCGTGAGAGAAGAAATCAAAACATATTTTTCATCACTTGAAGAATCATCACTTTCTTGTTTGATTCTCTTCTTGGAAGGCTCATCATATTCTGCAGCATGAGCATGATGTCTTTTCTTATTTCCCTTCCTCTTGTGAGATCTATCTTTATTTCTAGGAAAATATCTTACAAGGTGTCCTCTTTCATCACATGTAAAGCAAATGTACTTAGACAAATCTTTGTTAGACTTTCTAGTGTTTCTCTTCTAGTGAGAGTGCTTACCTCTGTGATGGTTTGTTCTAATTTTCTTAGATTTTACTATGAGAGCTTGATATTCACTTCCCATATTTTCTTCTTCTACTAATATTCAAGCTTCTTCTCGTGAGAATTCCTCCTACAATCTGCTAAACTTGACTAGCTTCTTTCTGTCACAGATCCCTTGAATGAAAGAGTCCCATACCCCAGGGAGACCAAGGTGGTCATCACAATTTCTGCATTCTCTACTTATTCATATACCTCTTCCAGCTATTCCTTGATCCGAGAGGCCCTTGTAAAGTAATACTAGGTGGTCTCTACATTCTGTATCTTTACATTCTTCAATTCGTTTCTCAGAGTCATCTTTCGGTTTATGTTCTTCCCTTCAAATAACTTGGTTAGGGCATCAAACATCTCTTTAGGTGTCTTTAGAGAGGAAACCTATGGTATGAGGTGATCCTTGATTGAATTAGCAATAATCCTCTTAGCCATGACCAATTTCTTCTTGTGTAAGGACTTAGCCTCATCTCCCTCTGGAACTGGAACCTCTTCATTAATGTAAAACTCATTTTCTTCCAGGACCAGGGAGATCCTATACTTCCAATCTCGGAAGTTGTCATCTCCCTCAATATTTTCATCAAGATTGGTATGATGAGACATATTAACATAGAACCTCAAATGGAAATGCAAAAGATTTAGATCTTACTAGGTTAAGATGTCGGAACTGGATCTGGAGCTGAATTTCTATAGAGCTGGTTCAAGAGCATATTAGGGTTTGACTTTCCTGGAGTTCTACTAGGCTAAAAACTTTGATCTTGATCTCTAAAATTTTATTTTGGGGTGGAGATCAATCCGAGCCTGGGCTCACTCAAAAATTCCAATTTTGTGGAAATCCCTAATTTTCGGCAGTAGTGTGAGTCAAAAACTGAAAATGCTCAGAATCATATTCTGCTTCAACAGAAAGATGCACCCTGGAGAGGAGATTCAGCCCAACCTCCTTTTTCTGAAAATCTATGGAGAGGGATCCAAAAAGTAGGAATCCCTAGATTCTGCAGCTGCATAGTATCTTCTTCTAAGGTTAGCTCTGATCCCATGTTAGATTTTTAACATTTGAGCTATATGATCTTAGGATCTTATCTGAGAGAATAACAAGCAAAAAAATCAAACACAAGAGACAATGAGCACAAATATTTTCCTCAGGGAAACCATAAAGAAGAAAACCCCGCAACTTCCTATGGGATGGAATGAGCACCAAAAGTAAAACCCAAAGACAATAAGATGATCTCTTGATAGCAGTAGTCTCTCTCTCTCTCTTGTCCCAGCTTCTTCTCTCTCTCTCAGTTATGCGCTACAACTGAGTGTGAGTGAATGAATATGAATGTGTGATAAATAGAGAGGCTCCCTCTCTATTTATACTAATTCCTGACTTGACAATAACTCACTAGGGCCAACTTATCTAGTAGATTCTAATAACCCTAGGGCCCCACAACTGTAGGGACTTTAACCCTTGATCAATAAGGAGGGTTATACTCTATGACTTTACATGACTTGTTTACATTATTGAATCTCTCAATCGAACCATCGGGATGTGATATGATTCAATTACATTACAGATACTTCTCAGAATAAACATTGGGGTGCAATACATAAGATATACAAGTGAATACATTCCGAATTTACAAATACATCAACATCGAGAGTGGTGATAGTCAAAATTAGTCCCAGTTATCTAGTGAGAAATCCTTGCCTAACACAAAGTGCACACAGCAAGAAATTCCTTCTTCCAACATACTCAGTGGTGTCCCTCCTCCTAGCATATGCTTCCTTATTTATGTTTTTTCATTTATCCTAGGTCTTTTGCAGCTAACGAACAAATCCCGCCAGGAATTTCCTCTCCACTACCTCTCGATTCCCCATGGTGAGTCTAGCGCCATACTAGCATTCCCACTCCTGTTGTAACAGTTCTGAGACTGACCCTTCATGTCACCCACTCTCACATGCATAGTTTCTTCATTTAACATGTTTGTCCCTATCATTCAGATTTCATTAAACGCATAATGGTTTTTTATTACAATTTTCCTCTAAGGAGTGATTGGCATATTCCAGGTATGCCAGTCATATTTAAACAAAACAAAAATAGAAATAGTCTTTCAAAATCATTAAAAAATTGGGGGATATCACACCCATGCCTCACTGAGAATATCTATTATGTTTTATTCATTGATGATTTTTCCCATAAGGCTTGGATTTACCTCATGAAATCCAAAAGTTAAACCTTCAGTAAATTCCAAGAGTATAAAGACTTACTTGAGAATCAGAAACGTAGGTATATCCATGCCCTAAGGTCTAATAATGGTGGAGAATTTGAATCATATGCTTTTAATGATTTTTGTAGTGATATAGGGATATGTAGACAATTAAAATTTAGTTACAACCCACAACAAAATGGTGTTGTAGAGAGAAAGAACATAAATTTTTGTGAGGATGAAAAACCCATGTTACATGATCGAAATCTATCTGCATATTTTTTAGTAGAAGCTACTAATACAATAGTGTACATACAAAACAAAATTCTGCATGTAGTTCTTGATGAGAAAACATCTGAAACCAGACATATCGCATCTTCAGATTTTTGAATGTCTTATGTACATTCACATACCAAAAGAAAACAGAACCAAGATGCAACCTTTTGGAAAGAAGGGAACTTTTGTTGTCTATAGTGAGACCTCCAAGGCATTCAGAATATATGTATTTGGTGATAGACATGTTGAGGTTAGTCGAGATGTGACTTCCATGAGAAGGAAACATTCAAGCGGTCCAAAGAGCTTAAATCTGATCCAAAGACATAGGAGGATGAGGCTCCTATATCAGAGGATCATGATGATGATTATTTCCCTTCTGATGTTCAAATGGTGAATCCAAAAGAGCATGCAAAGCTACTTGTCATTGATGAGGTCAGCATGGCACCAATATTTATTGAGAGATGTTGAGAAGCATTAAGCACCAGTAGGAACTTCTAGAGAGTGCAAATAGCCTAATAGGTAATCAATATATGTTGAATTGATTAGCAACATCAATCACTCAGAGCCTTCATCATATGAAGAGGCTACAGGGAAGAAAGTGTGGAAAGATGCTATGGCAGAGGAATATCATTCTGTTCTAAATAATGATGTTTGGGATATTGTTCCCAGACCTTAGAGGAAGTCAGTTGTAACTTCTATATTCCTTTACAAGATAAATCATGTTGCTGATGCTAGTGTAGAAAAGTACAAATCCAGTTTTGTTTCCTGTGAATTTTTGCTGAAAGAGGGAATTGATTATGAGGATACTTTTGCTCCATTGGCCATGTATACTATCATTAGATATATTATTTCACTTGCATCATTATTGAGCTGGAAGCTTCACCAGATGGATGTGAAGGCTGCCTTCCTCAATGGTGAGGTTGAGGAAGAGTTTTACATTGAGCATCGTGAGGGTTTTGTGATACATGGGAAGGAGTCGCATGTGTGTAAGTTGAATAAATCCATGTATGGGTTAAAACAAGCTCCTCAAACTTGGTATGCTAGAATAGACAATTATCTTCAGAAACTGGGTTTCTTGAAGAGTGATGCATATTAAAATTTGTACTTCAAAGTAGTGGAGAACCAACCTCTGGCACTAGTCCTATATGTGGATGATATTTTCCTCACTGAAGAGGAAATACTGATTACAGAGTGCCATAGGGATCTTACCTTAGAGTTTGAGATGAAATACTTAGGTCTTATGCACTACTTCCTAGGCCTAGAAATTTGGAAAAGGAATGATAAAATATTTTTATCTCATGGGAATTACATTGTGGAAATCTTGCGCAAATTTGGTATGGTGGATTGCAAATCCATAAATGCTCCAATGGATTCCAATTTGAGGAAACTCAATGAGACTGAGACTAGATCAGATCAAGTGGACCCCACATTATACAAATAGTTGATTGGCTCGCTGATGTACCTAATACATTTGAGGCCATGCATTTTCTATGCAGTTAGCATCTTTAGGTATTTCATGTTAGATCCTAGACACACACATTGGGTTGCACGTAAGCATATTTTGAGATACCTCCTTAGTACAGTTGCTCATGGAATGAGGTATGCCTCCAATGGAAGAGTGTTATTTCTTGGATATATGGGTTCTGATTAGGGTGGAATTATTGTTGATCGAAAGAGAACTTCCAAATATTGTTTCATCTTGGATTATTCTATGATTTCATGGTCTAGCAGAAAGTAGGGTTTAGTTTCCCAAAGCACCGCAGAGGATGAGTATAATACTGC
Organism: Pseudotsuga menziesii; assembly: GCA_001517045.1. Classification (NCBI taxonomy): domain Eukaryota; kingdom Viridiplantae; phylum Streptophyta; class Pinopsida; order Pinales; family Pinaceae; genus Pseudotsuga; species Pseudotsuga menziesii. The sequence goes on along the minus strand of LPNX011144822.1, from coordinate 234,577 downwards.
TAGTACTGCTTGCAAAGAAGAAGTGTGGCTGAGAAATCTACTTGGAGAATTGTTTGGTGAAAATCTAGAGCCTATAGTGATCGGGTGTGACAACAAAAGTTGCATAAAGGTTTTCAAAAATCATGTGTTTCATGACAAGTCGAAACACATTGAAATGAAGTATCACTTCATTCGATACATGGTCCAGAAAGGTATTGTAAAACTTCAGTACAAAGATACTGATGAGAATATTGCAGTTGTGATGACAAAGCCTCTATCTATGATGAATTTGGGACACTTGCGTTATATGATTGGTATGGTAGATAATGTCTCCCTCACTGAGAGGGAGTGTTAAATGTACATCATCAATAGTCATTCTCCATGAGACTTGTGTGGTATCAAGTATGGAACTTATGTTGTACTAAGTTCATAAACCTCTCCATGAGACTTGTGTTGTATCAAGTCAGGAACTTATGTTGTATTAAGTTCATCAACTTATGTTGTATTAAGGTAAGATCTTTCGTTGTATCAAACTAGGTTGTTAAGGTTATGAGAGATTCCTATGCTATGATCTTATGTTGTATTAAGATCAGGATATTATGTTGTAATAATATCGGGATCTTATGTTGTATTAAAATCATGCCCTTGTGTTGTATCAAGGTTAGAGACTTGTTCTGTATCATGTCTAGAACATATGTTGTATTAACTTCAAGAGTCTTGTGTTGTATCAAGACTAGTCTTTTGTTGTATCAATACCATATGACTTGTGTTATGTCAAGTCATGAGGATACATTATTTGATGTATGCCTAGTCATGGTCACTAGGTTCTATATGTCTCCTTTGGGTATTATCCACCCCTAGAGTGATTTACTTTAGCATGACTATATGACCCGGGGTAATACATATGATAATAGGTTGGAAACAATTATTCTAAGTATGATATGATAAAGATGATTAATTAATTAAACACTCATGGACCATACAGAATTAATTAAATGATAAATTAGATGAGCGCAAAGATAGAGTAAGGATTCAAATTTCACATGTCAGACAGTCAATGAACTTGAATTGCATAGACATCAATTAAGTCTAATTTACATGGAAAACAAAATTTAGTTAATTAAGGAATATATTCCTTGATTTATGCAAAGTAGTTGTGGATGCAATTGATTGTGAAAAACTAAATACATTCAGTTAAACTCCTAACCAATGGTCAAGCGATTAGTTAATCAGTTCACATTCAATTCAATTCAGTTCAGTTCAGTTCAGTCAGAGGCGGGTAACACCAGTGAATTAATGGAGGGAGGATATAATTAGTATGAGATATAATTACGAGGTCACAACTTGGAACCAATTCAAGAAAGGAGCTTTAGGTAATATGTGGAGAGTGCATGTGGAGTTCACCCAGTGCAGATAGTGTTCATAGTGCCCAAAATCATGCAACCATTTGCTACCTCTCGTTGTATGCTTGATTAAGCTTGTTATTGAGTGTTATGCACATGGAAAGGCTATGACACTATTGCATATGATCACTATTCTCTAGTGTTTCTTAGATATCTCTTTTCAAGCAATCTACAAGTGTTGTAAAATCATTCTTTGCCATTATCTATCATGCTCAAAGGATTGTTTGTTGGTTTTTTCATCCTTTGGATGTGGAGGGTTTTTTGAGGGTACATGTATCTTATGGATTGAATGATTTGTGTGTTTGAATATTTTTATGAGATCTGTATGCACTATATTTGCTTATCAAAAGTATTAAAGTTCAAGTATGTTCATATTTGGTCAAGCATTGACATATGATCCATAAGTAGTGGATTTCTCTTGCTAGAAATTTTGATCCCTTGTCATTACTTCATCTTTAGTTATTCTATTATGTGAATCATTTTTAAAGGTTTCTACTTCAATTTATATTGTGCAATAAATGCATTTCTCTTGGTGCAAAATATCCAAAAAAAAACTAATCCTAAGACATATACACGTATTCCACAAATGATAAGCATATACACATATGTTGGACATAGACTTGTTCTCTCTACCCTTTTTATTTTTTAGTTGATTATGCATCTCCACTAATGCATTCATTGGTTTCTTATCTTTAGATATAAAAAGTTATGCTTATATGTGCTTCATGGACAAATTAGAATATGTGTGTGTGTGTGTGTGTGTGTTTATTTATTTATAAGTTGTATAGAACAACAACAACAACACAATAATAATAATAATCTATTTTTAAGACCATAACTTAGTTAAACACTGTGTATAGATACCATACTCCTTTACATACCCTACTCATGATTTGAATCTATGAACTTTCATGGAGAAACACATATTCTTGATAATTAATCCCATTCATTTTTTTCATTAAATTATAAATGTTGATCATATTATTATATAAAATATATTTAATTTTACCTTCATTTTAAAAATTATACAACTCTTTTATATTACCTTTATATTAAAAATTATACAACTCTTTTGATTTTACCTTTATATTAAAAATGTTTGTCATTAGAAAGGAAAAGATTTCATTTCCATAGGATAGTCATAGTTTTTATCATGCTCCAAATTCATTCGAGGTTTCCTACCATTCTAAACATCAGTAAAGTTCTACGTATATTTAATTATAACTTTATCGTAAGTGTCATCCTATTCTAGATTTCAGTCATATTATGTATATGTTAAAAAAGTTATCCAAGATTCCTATACATTAGTTTAGGGATAGTCAAAGTTTTGTCACATTCCAGCTTAGGAATTTTAGAAAACTGATTACTATTAAGATCCTAGAAAATAGTATGCTTCAACGTAGGTAAACCAACATAACCATGAACATAGAAACTTATAGAAATCATTTGAGAAAAACTCTATTTTTCTTGAAATTTATTAGAAACAGCTCAGAATGACCTCAGTCATTACACAAAAGAGGTTAGGAAATTTTGACTTAGTGCTTTGTTGGAAGGAAGAAGCACTACATTAATTCACTAACAAAGGAGCAAGATAAATTAATCCAGGAGGGTGCTCTTAGATATTCCAAGGGAAAGGATCATGCTCTCATAGTTCAAGGAAGCAAGAATACCAAATACAAAGAGAAGCAAATTGTGAAAGAGAATAAGCCAAAGTTATAAATTGAAGATGAATTTTCGAATCATACTGATGAAGATTCAATGCAGAAAGTCAAGAAGAAAGGGAGAACATCCAAGTGTTATTATTGCAGCAGAGGATTTCATATAGAGAAGAAATGTTTCAAGAAGAATATGGACATCATGTCTTAGCTTATTGAGAAGCACAACATCAAAGTTCCATATGAGCTAGAGAAGCACATTGATTCCTCAGAACACTCTCATAGTGCGCAGTTACAAGGTTATATAAACTATTCCCTGAGTGCCAAAGATAAATCCTTTCCTGACATATATGATATAGATTCTCCTTCTGATATATCAGATTTATAAATATCAGTTTCTTTATTTGATAATCCACCTATCAGTCTCCTAGATTCATCTCTCAATGATCTTGATTTTTCACTAAATCCTTACTTATCTTTAAGCAACTCTTCCAGACTCCATTCAAATGGTCATAATTATGATTTAGAAGCATGTTTGAAGGCTGATATACCTATCATAATACCATTCATACCACCATCCATACCATCTACCCTCTGAATACTCCTAAGACTATACGAATCTCATGTTCACTAGTTGATTCCTCATTGGTCTCTTATGCAGTGTTACTTATATTACATGGTTTGAATTCTTTCTTATATTTCATTGGTTTGTTATCCATGACCTTAGTCATGTTTGGACTGATATTACACATGTTTGGGTCTGTTCTAAACACTTATGGTTTAGAACTCAAGTCCATTCATCATTAATATCTTTACACTCATTAGTTTTCCCCAGTTGCTCATACTTTCCCTAGTATCCTCATGGAGTCCCGGAAGCCTTTGTATTTGTTGTTACATATGCTAATTTTTCTAATATATCAGAGTTTTTTCATCCTCATATCATATCTGGAAAGGTTCTACATCATATTGGAATAAAGATATGTGATCCACATCACAATTTTGCAACTATACAAGGAAGTGATTGTGTAACAAATTGTCCTAATTTTTATACTCTTTGGGAAGGAGTATGTATAGATCTATTTTCCATTTAATATTTTTGTTTAAAGACCAGAGTTTGTTAGTAGCAAGAAACATTTAGATAATGCTCCTACTTCATCAGATGATGATATACAAGGAGTCTCTCCTATTCTTTCTTGTAGATTTTACACTCTAGCGCATAATCATGGAGTCTACAAGATTCTTCATCAATTATTTTACCTTGTCAAAGACATGTTATTCAAATTTTGGGCCTTGTCCTTTCTTGATGGAGGATTTTTCCCATGTGGTTTTTCCTGTTTCCTCACTTTTCTGGACATGAATAATTGTAAAGGGTGACCATAGCCTTGTTGTTAGCCCCTATATACACCTATTTTTTTGACATACCATAATAAAGTCAAACTTAAAGTGGGGTGTGGGAATATAATAAACCCATTCATAACTTAAGATAAAATATTTAATCATTATTTGATTAACTTCCTACCCACTAGCCTAGATAGTTGGTATCCACTTGCACCACATGGTCAACACTTTCCATATATACTCCACGGGTGCTTTTATCTTGATTCTGGTTTGATCTTGTCCACTTTATTGACTGATAAAATTTGTAACTGTGTCTTTGTGCAAATTCTGTCTTTTACTGCTTTGCTCCATCTTTTTACTGGATAAGGTAAAGTTAGTCTACTAGGAAATTGTTATCTTTTGTTTTCAACATGTCCTCCATGATTTTCTCTCCATATTCCAAGATTAGCATGTTTTTCCTTCATACATGACAACTCACTCATGCCTTAGCTAATTTATGAGGTCCTTGACTAATTAGGACCTCAATGGAAGGATGCACTCCAATATTTATCTCTTGATTCATGTGATTCGGTCTCTATTCTTCTCTTTATTTTTCCTGTGTATTCTTGTGAGAATTATCTTAGTAGAAATATCTACTTCATGTGCTTCTTCTTAGCATCAAGGCTCTATTTACTCATAGCATTAGAGCTGCTATTTCTACACAAATGTGGTTAGATCAGGCTGGGCCCAAAAATAAGGGCATCCAACAAGGATATTTTCTTAGTCCTTTTCACTTGTAAACAAAAGGTATTGAATCCTTACCCCCATGAAAAATAAACAATCAGGTTATCACTAAGTATTTTTCCCCAAATGAACATCACATAATTTTTGAGGCGCTTCTCATTGTATCATGAGTATGAACTTACTAATAAAGGATTGATTGAAAACTACAAAATGGAGCCATTTACCATTGAGCGATCCACACAAGTTTCATACTCTCATTTTTATATATATACACATTTCTATTAGAAAACAAGACTGTGGAGCAATAACAGTTATACAGTTAAATCATTAAACAAGATACAAAACACATAAAACATATTACAAGAGAGACAAAAATATAGCGTGGTTCAGCCCAAACATGGGATACGTCTACACAGAAATTGTCAGTCCTTTATATTATATCATTCAACAAGATGAAGGGATACAACGTGCAACAACATTTCTTCACTACCTCTTCACGCTCTCACAATCTCTCTCACACAATCACATATATTGTTTACAATGCTACAATACAATACCCAGCAATATTACAATACTTTTCTTTTATAGGGGAAATACCATGGGAAAATACTACGATTAACCCAATACCATGGGTCTTCTAAATTTTTGGCTAAACTGGTTCTGATTAGGGTGGAAGTATTGTTGATCAAAAGAGAACTTCCAAATATTGTGTCATCTTGGGTTATTCTATGATTTCATGGTCTAGAAAAAAGCAGGGTTTAGTTTCCCAGAGCTCCGCAAAGGATGAATACAATACTGCTAGTACTGCTTGCAGAGAAGAAGTGTGGTTGAGAAATCTACTTGGAGAATTGTTCGGTGAAAAGCTATAGCCTATAGTGATCAGGTGTGACAACCAAAGTTGCATAAAGATTTTTGAAAATCATGTGTTTCATGACAAGTCGAAACACATAAAAATGAAGTATCACTTCATTCGATACATGGTACAGAAAGGTATTGTGAAACTTCAGTACAAAGCTACTGATGAGCAGATTGCAGATGTGATGACAAAGCCTTTATCTATGACGAATTTGGGACACGTACGATATATGATTGGTATGGTAGAGGATGTCTCCCTCACTAAGAGTGAGTTTTAAATGTACATCATCACATAAAACATATTACAAGATGCAAAACACATAAACCATATTACAAGAGAGACACAAATATAACGTGGTTCACCCCAAAGATGGGCTATGTCCACATAGAAATTGTTAGTCCTTTATATTATACTGTCTAGCAAGATGAAGGGATACAACCTACAACAACGTCAATGCACTACCTATTAATGCTCTCACAATCTCTCTCACACAATCACAGATATTGTTTACAATGCTACAATACAATACCCAACCGTATTACAATACTTTTCTTTTATAGGGGAAATACCATGGGAAAATACTATGGTTAACCCAATACCATGGGTCCACTAAACTGTTGGCCAGAAAAAAACCCTAAACCCCCCCATACCCTCTTGGGGGGATGATGTCCCCCTCACCCCTCGACTGGGACGAGTGTATAGTAAACCTGGGGTACAAACATAGTTTATCAATAATATCTTTGGATCTAGACGATTAGGCTCCACAACCAACAATTTCCTCCTTGTTTTAGTGATAGTGAGCTTTAAATTGATATTTTAAGATTGTTTAGAGATTAGAGTAGTGCGCTTTTTAGTTGCATTGAGAGAATCTTATTTTAGTGGTGGGTGATTTGGTTGGATGCAAATATATTCAATTTTTTATCCACTTTCAACATGTGTCGAATCTTAGTTGTCCAGTGGAACCCCCAAAGGAAATATGGATAGGAACTTTTAATGAGAGGGTTTGTTAAGGACATTCTGAAAAATTTGAGTCACATCCTATCCTTTCTCCTTCAACAACATATTTCATTCAACTACATCAATATTTAGGGTCCCTTTGTTAGATCTCCCATGTTCAGATATGATTAAATGGAGAATAAAATCCAATGGGAATTTAAAATCCCCATGAACTTAATATTTCCCCAAGGGGATATGATTTTGATAGGGGTTCTTCAATGATAACCACACCAAAAGGTTGGAGGGAGGCCAAGGTAGAGGAACAAATAGAAACCAATCAAGGTTTCCATGTTAATTAAGGATGCTAAAAAGTTGGATCTTATTGTACATTCTGATTTTGATTGTATTTCTACTTTAATACAATTTAGAAAATTTCTAAGATAAACATTGTATATACCCCTCCAAAAGCAAAGCATAATTATAGGGGGGTTTTGTATTACAGTTTAATGTGATTGTCTTGCTTGGTTTCAAAGGAAGGTTTCTTTTGATGTACGAGTTTTGATTTTCTTTGAAAGGAATTTGATACGATCCAGAGTTTGGAATGGGTTTCCTGTTACCTACATTTTGATGTGATTGTATCACTTGGATTCAAAGGCATTCTATTTTTTGATGTAGAGGTTTTGATATTGAATTCCTAGTTAAAAACATACCTACTACCCATTTGTTAACACAAAAAAATGTTCACCTAGCTCTCTCTGGTCTAAACCATAACCATACATCATATTCCCACCATTATTTCCTCCATTTTGACCTTCACAATTATATTTCCACTGAAAATGGTCCAAAACATCATTATTCCTTCCCATAAATGAAGGGATGGTGAGAATTTATTGTGATTTATCCCCACTCTCCCCCAAAAAGGGTCAAAAACCCTAAAAATGAGAATGGATCAAAATACCCTAAATAAATACCATGGACAATAAAATACCATCGATCATTACCATGGGTCAAAAAACCCTAGGACCATACTATAAATACATTGTAGGACTCCTCCAAAACACTTTTTTCCATTAGCTCTCAGTCACAACATACACTTTTCTCCATTATTCCCATATTTTGCCACGTTATTCCCATGGTGTATGTTGAGCTTGCTCCGTACCCATTTGGATGTATTTCCCCATCTGAAAAACAGTTGTGGAAGATACTGGAGACCAAAACCATGGAGCTGCAGGACCATTTCCTAGGACAACTACGGTGGCCCAACTTTAAAAGAAAGGTGTGTTCATTGTTATTTCTTTCATTAGTTAGTAGTATAAATTTGGAAAACCCCTAAAAAATATGATTGTTGTTGTCTTTTTTCTTTTGTTATCATTGAACTCTTCCATATGCTCTGGACGAGATAAGCTTGGTTCTTTTGCACGTAGTAGGGGAGAAATCCCCACTACAGATGGCAATGTGGAAAAGTACAAAGCCAAGTTTGTTTCTCATGGATTTTCTCAGAAAGAGGGAATTGATTACCATGATAATTTTTCTCCATTGGCCAAGCATACTACCATTAGATCTATTATTTCACTTGCATCAATATTGGGCAAGAAGCTTCACCAGATGGATATGAATAACGCCTTCCTCAATGGTGAGGTTGAGGAAGAAGTTTACATTGAACATTGTGAGATTTTTGTGATACATGGGAAGGATTCCCATGAGTGCAAGTTGAAGAAAGCTTTGTATGGGTTAAAACAAGCTCCTCGAGCTCGGTATGCCATAATAGACAATTATCTTCAGAAAATGGGTTTCGTGAAGAGTGATACGGATTCAAACTTGTACTTCAAAGTAGTGGAGAACCAACCTCTAGTACTTGTCGTATATGTGGATAATATTTTCCTCATTGGAGAGGAAATATTGATTATAGAGTGTCAGAGGGATCTTACCTCAGAGTTTGAGATGTAAGACCTAGGTCTTATACACTACTTCCTAGGCCTCGATATTTTTCAAAGGAATGATGAGATATTTATATCTCAAGGGAAGTACATTGTGGACATCTTGTGTAGATTTGGTATGGTGGATTGTAAATACATAAATACTCCAATGGATTCCATTTTGAGGAAACTCCATGACACTGAGACTAGATCAGATCCAGTGGACCCCACATTATACAAACAATTGATTGGCTCATTGATGTACTTAATACATTTGAGGCCAAACATTTTCTATGCAGTTAGCATCTTGGGTTAGATCATGACAGACCTTAGACACATACATTGGGTTCCAAGTAAGCATATTTTTAGATACCTCCATAGTACAGTTACTTATGGAATCAGGTATGCCTCCAATACAAGAGTGTTATTGCTTGGATATATTGCTTCTAATTTGGGTGGAAGCATTATTGATCAAAAGAGAACTTCCAGATATTGTTTCATCTTGGGTTCTGTTATGATTTCATGGTCTAGCAGAAATCAAGGTTTAGTTGCCGAGAGCACCGTAGAGGCTGAGTACATTATTGCTAGTACTACTTGTAGAGAAGCAATGTGGCTGAGAAATCTACTTGGAGGATTGTCCAGTGAAAAGCTAGACCCTATAGTGATTAGGTGTGACAACCAAAGTTGCATAAATCTTTCCCAAAATCATGTGTTTCATGACAAGTTGAAACACATAGAAATAAAGTATCACTTCATTCGATACATGGTCCATAAAGGTATTGTAAAACTTCGGTACAAAGCTATTGATGTGAAGATTGCAAATTTGATGACAAATCCTATATTTATAACAATTTTTGGACACTTCCGATATATGCTTGGTATGGTAGATAATGTATCCCTCGTTGAGAGGGAGTGTTAAATGTACATCATCAATAGTTATTCTCCATGAGACTTGTGTTGTATCAAGTCCGAAAGTTATGGTGTATTAATTTCATCAACTTATGTTGTATTAAGTTAAGAGCTTGTGTTGTATCAGCTAGGTTGTTGAGGTTATGAGATATTTCTATGCTATGATCTTATGTTGTATTAAGATCGAGATCTTATGTTATATTCAGATCATGACCTTGTGTTGTATCAAGGTCGGAGACTTGAGTTGTATCATGTCTAGAACTTATGTTGTATTAAGTTCAGGATTCTTGTGTTGTATCAAAACCATATGACTTTTGTTGTATAAAGTCATGAGGATATATTATTTCATGTATGCCTAGTCCTAGTCACCAGGTTCTATAAGTTTCCTTTAGGGACTAGCTACTGCTAGAGTGATTTACTTTAGCATGACTATATAACCCAGGGTAACACACATGATCATAGGTTGGAAACAATTATTCTGAGTATGATATGATAAAGGTGATTAATTAATTAAACACTCATGGACCATGTAGAATTAATTAAATGATAAATGAGATGAGCACAAAGATAGAGTAGGGATTCAAATTTCCCATGTGAACCTGAATTGCATAGACATCAATTAAGTCTAAGTTACATGGAAAACAAGTTTCAGTTAATTAAGGAATCTATTTATTGATTTATGCAAAGTGGTTGTGGATGGAATTGATTGTGAAAAACTAAAGACATTTAGTTAAAATACTAACCAATGGTTCAGTGATTAGTTAATCAATTTACATTTAGTCTAATTTAGTTCATTTCAGTTAGAGGCATGTAACACCAGTGAATTAATGGAGGGAAGATATCTTTAGTGTGGGAGATAATTACGAGGTCACAATTTGGCACCAAGTCAAGCAAGGTGCTTTAGTTAATACATGGAGAGTGCACCCAGTGCAGATAAAATCACAGTGCCCAAAATCATGCAACCATTCGCTACCTCTAATTGTATGCTCAAATAAGCTTGTTATTAGAGTGTTATGCACTTGGCAAGGCTATGACACTATTCCATATGATCTCTATTCTCTATTGTTGATTAGATATATCTTTTCAATCAATCTACAAGTGTTGTAAAATCATTTTCTACCATTATCTACCATGCTCAAAGGATTGTTTGTTGGGTTTTTCATCCTACGGATGTGGAGGGATTTCCCAGGGTACATGTGTCTTATGGATTGAATGATTTTTTTGTTTGAATTGTTTTATGAGATCTACATGCACTAGATTTTCTTATCAAAAGTATTAAAGTTCAAATATCTTCATATTTGCTCAAACATTGACATATAATCCATAAGTAGAGGAGTTCTCTTGCTATAAATTTCTCTAGTTCCTTGATCCCTTCTCATTACTTCATCTTTCTAGTTCTTTATGATGTGAATCATTTTTAAAGGCTTCTACTTCAATTAATAATGTGCAATAAAGGAATTTCTCTTGGTGCAAAATCTCCCCAAAAAAACTAATCCTAAGACATATACACATATTCCACAAATGATAAGAAAATACACATATGTTGGACATAGACTTGTTCTCTCTTCCCTTTTTTCTTTTTAGTTGGTTATGCAGCTTCACTAATGCATTCATTGGTTTCTTATATTTAGATATAAAAAGATATGCTTACATGTGCTTCATGGACAAATTAGAATATAAATTTGTGTGTGTGTGTGTTTGTGTTTTATCTATAAGTTGTATAAAACAACAACAACAACAACAACAACAACAATACTAATAATAATCTATTTTTAAGGCCATGACTTAGTTAGACACCATGTGTAGAAACCCTACTCCTTAGGATTTGAATCTATGAACTTTCATGGAAAAACACATGTTCTTGACAATTCGGTCCACTCATTTTGTTCAGTAAATTGTAAATGTTAATCATATTATTATATAAAATGTATTTGATTCTACGTTTATATTAAAAATTATACAACTCTTTTATATATTAATATAACATTAACAATGTAAATCATAAAATAAAATAAAAAACATATTCTAAACACTTAAATTTAAAATTTCCAAATATCACATCCACGCATTTTAAAAAACTAAAGTATATGTAACTATGATGGTAATTGAGTTTTTTACTTAATTTAAATGAAAAAATAAATAAAATAACCCCCCAACGAAAATGTCTTGAATTATCATTATTTCTATTGCCATATCAACTTTATGTTCATGTTTACTATGTCAAAAAAAAACAACAACAAAATCGATAAATAACCCAATGAGAGCCTTTTGCATTACCTTTATTGTGCAACAAAAGTCACGCATGAGGCACTTTTTAACATATCGCCATACCAACTTTCACTTATGTAAATTTTTACTATTTTCATTAGTCTGTCTCTCTATAATTACGCCATTAGGTGTTTTTCTTTGAAGTTGTTTTGAAAAACACTATTCACATCGTCATCACTTTGGCTAATCATTTTCTGCCACGTGTAATTTTTCTCTACCAACCAAAGTCTGCCACGCATTTTTTACTACTGCTGTTTGTGTTCATGAGGTTAGCGTGTCGAGGACGTTCACTGTCATTTACGGTTGCCGTGCATTTTTTATGGTTGCAGTTGTGTGTTGAGGAGGTTAGCATGTTCAGGACGTTCACTGTCATTTACTCCCTGAAGGTCATCCATGGAAATATAGGCTTGGCTTATAAGCTTTTAGACTCTCTACACTTGGCCACTCCTACTTACTCAGATACTCTACTCTGCTTGAAGACTTGGCCTATAGACTAGGCTACTGGGCTCGGTTAGGATGCTTAGCTTGGATACCTGGCTGGGCGACCCAGCTACTCTGCTTGGATTCTGGGCTACTCTTTCTATACTTGGCCACTCTATCTGTCTACTCACCTAGGCTCGGGGGGGTGTTATAGAATACTGGGATTGGCTACTTGGCTGATTGAATTGGCTACTCTGTTGGGCTTATAGGATGGGAAGTAGATAGTCATTGTCAACCAGTTGGAGTAGGGGTAGAAAATAAGAAAATATATCTATTATTTTTTCCCACACCCGATTGATTTTGTGTTTGGTTATTTTCCCCTCGTTAACTTGGACTTATCCTGGAATATTTACATTACCGTCCTCATCCTCCTTATGTTGGGAAATCCCTCCATCCTTATCATATGGTAAATTCTCCTCTTATAACCTGGCCTTACCACCTGGTATATCATTTTCTTTATCGATTCATTGATCGATTGATGAGTATGCTTCCCAAAACAACAACACTGATGATTGATTTCTCGCCTACCAGGTTCATCCCAGGCAACAAGTTTAGTTGTAAAAAATTATCTAAAACCTCCCCTTCCTCCATTAAATAAAGGGTTTGGTAGAAAGCCTATTCATTCCCATCCATAGATAGGCAGGCAAAGGGCGCGGTTCATTTAGCATTTCATCTGGCTGCATAAGTGGCTGGTCGGCTGGCTTACTATCAGATCCTAATATTCCTGCACTTATCTGATCTCACCCATTATCAGATAAGCTTACCTTCGCTTTTTATTCCCCTTCACCACCTTCATGAGCTTGGTTCCTCTAATTGTTCCTGATATTTTGAACAGACTATTGAGAGGCTGTTGTTTCCTTCTTCAGGTGTTTATGTTGGGCAAGGATCCTAGATTGTTGGTTCTGTATAACACAGATATATCCCTGATGAATTAGGTTTTCAACATCGAGATGAAGCTTTGGAGTTTCGAAAGAAAGGTTCAAATCATGTTACGCAGATGGGTCATCAGCAATCATTGTATGGGAATTGCAGCAGCCGCGCAGTAGTAGATTTCACCATTAATGCAGAAGCAGTTGTTTCTGCAGTAGATACAGAAGTTTCTAGAGCTATGCTCAGGACCATAACCAAACCCCTCCCTTCAAAGGAAGGCCTTTCACTTCCCTTGATTTCTTTCCATTTTACTTTTTTAATATTGTCAAGGCTATTAGCTAGAAGGGAGGACCACCTTGTAATTGATCTAATTGGCAAGGTGATCCATGGAAATCATGACAAGAGATTGAGGCAACATATAATCCGAGAGATGGAGATTATGAAGAAAACAGAGTCCCTATATATTGTAAAATGCCATCTTTGCTCCCTATTTTTTTTTCGCTTCTTGCAATATTAGATTGATTACTAGCTAAAAGGGATAATGCTCATTGATGGTGATAAGTTACACTGTAATGTTGCTTTTTCATCCTTAACATCCCATATGAATCATAACTCACAAGGTTACATACTAGATAGTGAGAACTAGGAATTTCTTTCTAGGGCAAAGAAGTTATTTTTGCACGCAAATGCTGCAGAGTGCATATAGACGAAACATGGGATTTATGCATATTGGATGGCAGGTAATTGTGTTTTTTTGTATGCAAGGATAGATATCTACTCCATTGTTAACATTTGATGATGAGTGACATGAATTTTCAATGCTAAAACTCAGATTCAGATCATTCAATCCGTGGTCTTGAAATACAATAAATCGATGGGTATTCTTTGTGATGTGTATCTCCAAGGATTTTTATTTTTTCCTTTCCTTAATACAGTGAAGGGTATCTCACATTCAAATTTACAAACAAAGACTGTCTTTCTTGGAAGGCCTCTTTTCTTTTGGAAAAACACAAATCTTGATTTGAATTGATCTTGTTTATTTTGTTTTATATTGTTTAATAGATAAATAGATTTCCCTCACCTTTTAGCACTCAAGGATACACAATGAGGAAGCTGGTACCTTGCCAGCACCCTGTGGATTTCCCTCTTTTTCCCTTTTTTTTGGATGGAGAGTGGTATTGATTGCTAGCCTCAATAGCTACTAGGAACCCTATAAGATTCAATGAGAATCTTGATTTGAATTGATTCTGATAGATCAAGAGATCATTTTTGAACTTTGTTAATCACTTTCAGAAGAACAAATGTGCTTTCTGATGCAAACAGAGTCTTAGAGTTACATATACATTCAATGTTAGCTGCTTGTGGATTGATATTTGGAAATTTTATATGGAAAAGATAGATGTATCTATATATTTATTTGTGTAGTTTAGGAATTTGAAAGTTTATGTATAGGGCACTTTATAATATATATTGGGTCATTGAAGAGATAATTCCAAGGTGTTATAAATAGGGATTTATACGCGTTCAAGGTTACACAGTCGCTTGTTGTTCATCACGAGTGTGCGTGCTAACTTATGTTGCCTGAATCAGGTGGTAGTTTCCAATTATCCTTCAGCTGGAGAGACTGCTATTGCAGTACTTGTTTCTAAAGGTAAAGTGAAATGCCTTCTTCAGAGTTGAAACACAACATTGGGACCTTGTCTAGCCTGAAAGATCATCTATGGTTTATACAACCTGTTTTCCATGGCATCTGAGTCTGGGTTTTAGAAGCACAGATTCCTTATTCTGTAGTGTTACACTCAATAGATGTCGGTATTCATGAATCAATGAAATGGACTATTTGTGACTATGGAGAGGGGGGGGAAATATGAATGTATTGGGAGTTTGGCAAGTATGACCAGGTAGGGATTCCTAGGACATTTGATTGTGTTTTGTGTTGGGAATGTTTCTGTCTCCTTACTAGTCAGAAGCAACATATTGTATTAGGTCAGATTGTGTCATATTGTATTTGGTGTTTGAAAAGGGTGACCACGTAGGGTTGCGTGGGTTTTGGTTTGTGTTGGGGACCTGGGGTATGTAACTCTAACCTAACCAGTTAGAGGAAACTTGTCCTTTTATGTCAGATTGTGTTATATCTTTCATACTAATACCACCTTATTGTCTTCTTACTTCCATGCCGATTCATGTAGGCAACCGTTTTAGACCAAATGCCCACTTGCAAGGAGGCTCTCAAGAGGGAGTACCTGCTTATAATGGTGGCTTGGCATTTCCACAACCTAGTCCCTATCCTTATCAACAAGGTTATCCATATTCTCCATTTGGGTGAGTCCAAACATGAAATTCTAATTTGTTCTTTTGAAGACTTTGATCTTTATTAGCATCGATAGATCTATGCACTATGAAGATTGAGGCACAATTAACATAACCATGTTATATGGTTTATGGATATAATAGCTTCTAAAATAAAAATCATGACAAGAAAAATTTCAATAAGAATAATTTCTTGCCTAAAGTGATTTCTCTTAATAGTTAATACACACCTGTGTTTGCAGGTTTCCAGCATATCCTCTAGATTTCAATTTTGCATAGGTATTATCAATAATAAAAACTATTGTGTTTGTGTGACTGGGCTTTCATCTTTTATTAATTTTTGGTTTTGGTTTCGATTCTTCTTGCAGCACTGATGAGTTCATTTTATATTTTCATATTTTTTATGTCTTTGTTCCCTTTTTAATCAAGTGAATTTACTACTGAAATCCATGTATTTATGTGCCAACTTTTTTAGGTTGTAATTATGGGTGTGAGAGGAAATGCCTCATCTCAACTCACTTGTTCATGTCTTGTATGTCCATGTCTACTTGGTTTGTTGCATGGATTCTATAATCCATATGCAACACCCCAGTTTCCACAACTATATGCTGGTCCAGCAACAACAATGTATCCTCATGCAAAAGTAACACAAAGTGCATCTGGATATCCTGCCTCACCAGGATATATGCAGGGTCCACATGTTGTTCAATATAGAAGCCTAGGATTGGTAGCGACAATGAATGCTTCGTCACAGTATGGGGGTGAAGCATCAACACAAAACCCTCTTAAGTCTTCAGGTACATTCCACTCCCATATTTATGTCAAATATTATAATCATTTTCAATTTCGGTGGGTTTTGTAGTCGATTAAAATTATTTTAACATTTATACTATGTTTTTAATTTTGATGAATTATTTCTCATGTAGGAATGGCACTAATAGGTGCAAATTCGGTCTCTATAAATCAGAGTCCAGGACAGACACCACAACAATATGCAGTGCCAGTGGCTCTTCAACAATATGCGGCTGTAGCAGCTTCTGAACGGACTGCTTCCTGATCTATGTTTTATGACTAATGAAGTGAGAGAGGGTAAAGAGAAGAGGCATACTTCTTCAACAATGAACTAAAGTTGAGATAAAACTTGAATTGAACAAGGCTATATGATCATTACAAATAAAAATAGTATTATATTAAATTGTTTCCGTGAACAATTATTTCTGTTAATTTTGATCTAATTGCTAATAGTCCCCAATTTTTATTCTTTTGGATGTTATACATTTATGGTGGAGAACTATCTTTTGAGAGGCTGATATGGGACTTCAAAAAAGAAATAGATTCAAAAAGATATATTACCAAGATTTTTTTTTCAAGAATGTATTTGGCTCATACAGGCATCACTGTAAGTGCGCTGTAACTTGTAAGTGCCTGATGTTTTAAACTTATCATTTAGGTACATTTGTAGTAAATATGAATAGATAAAATTTTGGTCAGATTGAAAACATTTGTGCACTTGAATTGTTTCTCCGATGACATTCTAGGTCAAGTGAAGTTATAAACTTCAAAATTATTTAAACCAATCATGTCATGTGAGTTTTGACTTAAAATTTTGTATGCATGTTTCACTCTTGGATGTAGGCTGCAAAAGAAGGTTGACTAAGTTCAATTTCACTTCAACATTTAAATCTTCAATTTTTTGCTACTGCTTATATGAAGTGAAGTTTGAGCTAAACCCATTTATGCATGTTTCAATCATGGATTAGGCTAAAAAATGAGGTGAATCAAATAATTCCATTAGGGTTTAAGGATAGTTTAATGGGAACTTTTGGTTTTGTGATAAGTTCAGTTATGTTTGATCTATAGGGAGTAGTGAAAAGGGGGAAGAGATTCACTTCGTGTTGGAGTACAGGATCTCTGGAGCATAGGAGATCCGACATGATATTGGAGAGGCAAGTCTTGCAGGGCTTGAGATATCTGCACCGTCGCAAGATCGTGCAAAAAGACAGAAATCCCTCCAATTTGTTGATAAACAAGAGGTAGGAATTGAAAATTACAGACTTCAGCATGAGCAAAATTTTGTCTCAGACATTGGATTCGCGTGAAATATGTGGGTACCTGTGCATACATGAGCCCCAAGAAGCCAACCCAAGAGATGTGAAATTCAACACTATGGTTGTTTAACTAATAAGATATGATCAACACCAAATGAAGCATAACCAAATCTTGATTTCTTCTGCATGTAATATTATGAAACTTCTAGGGTAGTATTTGAGAGCATTGAAAGCATTGGTTTAGCGATTTTGTAAAGAGTCAAGGAAAGTGACTTTAAATTTTTATTTCCTCACTTCCTTTGGGGTTGGGTTTGTAGTGGGTGTTGTATTTTAAAGATATGAGTGGGGTATCATGCTCAAGGGCATAATTTTTCATAATAGTAATAGTCTTTGTAAAACTTATTAATTAAAGTCATGTAAAAACATTACCCTTAAAACATTCACAAACATGTGGTCCTATTCCATTTACACTATCAACATTACAAGGGCCAAGATTCTAATTCTCTTTATCAGAGTTCTAAAAGATGAAGGAAAAATACTGCAATACATAAAAGGTTTGCAGAATTTAAAATAGGTCATGCCTAGAACTCTTGAAGTCATTCATTTTAGAAGATATAATTAGTGGCAATAATATATTGTATTTGGTCTTACAAATGCCAGTATTTCTTTATTGGATCTCCTTATAGGTTGGAACTCAAATATTTTCATTTACTTTCCTACCTTAGAGCCTTCTCGTGTGCTTCTACACATCTACTGTACATACACAATGGAGGTCACCCTAATGTTGCTTTTATTTCCTTCAACATTTACATTAACAGACTTCTGTCAATGGACAAACTTCTCAATTAAAATTTATCATCCAAATCGATAAATCGATCGTTAGAAAAGGGTCAACCTATTTGCTTTCAACAATATATTCAATGTGATCCATTTCGAAATCACAGTTTTGTTCATGGTTCACTTGCATCATTATTTCACCATGCTCTGTTTTTTAATTGAGCTAAAACATAAAAAAATAACAAGAATTGTGTAGGATCGATCAAGAGAATAATATATTTTCGTTGGATCTGGAAAGGTTGTTTAATTATTTGTTTGTTGGATTTTAGCGAGGGATACCTAGAAATGGGTGGTTTTTCCAACAAAGCATTTCAAGACTGGATTCAAATCCCGCAGATCCTTTTATTCATTCTCATAGAATTTAGATTTATTTCTGGTGAATGGACATTTTATTAGGGAATCATAGGGAATGGATGTCTACAAGATTAACAAATGATTTATGGGGTTATTGTTGCTTTATTCTCTTTTGATATTCCCAACTTCACCGAATACTACAGAAAGCATAAGCTCGGTCTCCGAAGAATTAACATAAATTTGTAGGTTCAATTTAGCACAAATCAACGTGTCATCATCATTACACCAACTTTTTCCTCTTGAGGTTCACTTTGAACACTGTTCACTTCATCGTCCATTCTGCCTATTAGATTATGCCACGTGTTTTCCAATAAAATCATCCACGTATAGGGCTTTAACACAATAAGTTAATACCACATGTTTTCCTTGCTATTGTTGAGTCTTTTATACTTGTTAGCGCCCTGCTAATCCCCCACAGTCTCATTGTCTGAGCTTCCCTCAAGCCATCCATGGACCCTCTAACAGTCCTCTACGACTACACAACCCATGGCTAGGTGGAGAGAGTAAGCCGCCTTCTGGGCTCCCCGAATGAATTCCTCTTCAGGGATGAATACTGCTTCCCCTGCCCCATCGAAACCACCTACAAACACAAGCAAGGTGGCTTCTATACCCTAGAATCCCTCCTCTTCTTCATAAAAAAACTTCCACCTCAAGCACATCGATTACCTGCAACATGCCCGCACTCAGAGGCTTCAGATCGTTTCTTTACTCGACTGAAAACCACTATTGGATTATCTTCAAGGAAAAATCCACTCCACCGACTCCATATAGCCAGTCCTAAAACTTGCTGGTGAGGAATACCACCCTAAGAATCCTGGACTGTTCAACAAGAGACTTAGGGCAAAGGCTAATGGAAATGGGTCTCTGGAAAACTAGAATAGTGTAGAAAACCATCGTGGGATCAAATGGATTATGCTTATTAGGGTTTTGGATAAACCCTTGAAGGATAGAGAAGCCCTTCTAGAGTGCAAGAATAAGAATTTCCAAAACGTAATCATGATAGCAAATAAGAGGGACGACAATAAAAATAGGGAAAAAAAAGAAAATTCATGGAAGCCCAATAGGGGCACCAAGAAACCCTTCGAAGAAAAAGGGTTTGGAAAGGATCTTGGGGGTAAATTCAGTATGCAGAAAGATGGGTTGAAGGGAAATTCCAGGCTATCCTTGGCATTCAATTTTGGAATTAAATCTAACAGCAACAATGTTGGTGAGGGTGTGCCTATAATTCTTGTTCCCAGCGCCTTCCAGACCCTCTTAAATATGTACAATGTTAAGGACTTTTTGGAGGATGGGGTTTACTATGCCCCTGATGCCAAGGTGAAAGAGATGCCCAAAAATCCTGAGTGTATTACTATGCATAGGAATAGTGGCAATGATAGGATAAGGTTTACCATTGAGGTGAGGGATAAGTCATCTGCATTGTCACTCAATGAATCGAGTTGTGTTGTGGCAGTGTTTGTGCTTGGGAAGGAATGGAAGTTCAAGGACTCGCCTTTTAAGGACCATGCTGAGATATTCAATAAAATTATGTTTTTCTTTTCCTCTTTAATTTTTATGTATTTTCAAGTAAGTGGCAGTGCCTTCACAGTACGTATGATTATCGAATTTTCAGTAGTGGAGAGGTTTGTTGCATGAAGTAAGGTGATCAAGAATTTAGTTTTGAATGGTAAAACCATGCAGTTTGTCAATAGATAATGGATGGTGTTGATGCTTACAGTCATGGGGTTTTAGATTCGCTTTGAAGATGATAGTGTAGAGTCTGCTAAATCTGTGAGGGAGTGGAATGTGAAGATAATATCGGTATGAGATTTAGGCTTTTCTGTTACTATTTTCAACTATTGTCTAGTTTCTAAGCTCTGCTTCTATACCACACTATCACAGTTCTTTTGGATTTGTCTTGTTGCATATGCTGGGATAAATTTATGAACTTATTGTATGATATTTGCTCATTTATTGTCATGTAATTTTGTCTGCTTATTGTTTCTCTAATGTAATTTACCTACAGATTAGCAAACAGAAGCGACATCAAGATAAAGCTGCATCGATGGAGATTTGGGACAAGTTGGATGAATACATGCGGTCCAGGAAGTCCAAATCGACTTTCTAAATATGCCCCTTAATGAATTTATCTGCCATGTGTTTTGAATAGCATTTCATAGCACATTCCCAGCGAGAGATTCTCACTAGTGAAGCATATGGAATAGGCAGTTCTCCATCTATTGTTATCATGCTGCAAATTCCAATACATAGATATTTGGGATCTTTTAAAAGCAGATCAGAATGGTTATATATGCAATTGAAAGCCATTTACTCTACCACTTGAAAGGTAGAATGCAATGTAGTATTACTGATATCAGACTGTTTGGAATTTGTTGTGTACATCCTGTTTGTTGTATAGTAGCCATCCATCAAAAAACCCTTCGTAGGTGGGATAAATTTGGTGCATGGTAGTAAATAGTCCACTAGAAATGTCAGGTAAATTTTTTTGAGGGTGCTTACTCCCTCATAATCACATTGTTTAGAATAATGTCCAATTTTGAAGTTCTCTTCACTGAAGCTCTGAACATCAATTGAGGGTTTAACCTCATGTTTCACATTAATTGATATTTTTTGGTAAGATGGTTGTGTTGTCTGAAAGACTGAAACTTTTATATCCAGTGCTTGACAGGGTTCTTGTATACTTAATTTTTCTCTAGAGTTCTCTTATAATGGCATGAATCTCACTGGATTTTCCCTCACAACATAACTAAATCTACTGTTGATCATATAATCAATGCATACAAGTATTACAGCCAATGAAATACGCAATCCCCAACATATTCACAGGATAGTAAGTGCTCTTTCTAAGAATTTCCCCTACTTGAATTTAATATAATTTCAATTTAATGTCTAACAGAGGAATTTTCCAACTGTAGTTGAAGCTCTTAGCTCTGTCAAAAGACGACTTAAAATAAAAGATTGGATGGATCACTTATGTGTGTACTCAACAAGCGATCCTCTGCAAAAGGAAATGGCCAATCCATTGTTGGCTTCATTTCACGACCAATAAACTGATTCAACCACCATGTTGTCTTAGATTCTTTAGGTCCTTCGTCATCATCTCGAATCCATTTTTACATTTGACGTTGATTATGACACTCAAGGTGGAATCAACCTAAGATGTTTGAAATCTTCAAAGTGACAATCCTTTTCTATTTGTTATTTATGGGTTCAATACAAATTGCACTGTGACAATAAAAGAGGAATTCAAGAATCCTCTATTTTCTCACCTATCTCAACCAACTAAAGAATGGATAGATGGAAAACAAATGTATACCTCCTCGAATCTTACAGAAAACTAAGTGTTCTTACTGGGCTGAGAGTGTGACCATTCAAGAATCCTCTATTTTTTCACCTATATTAGCAATTTGTTTTTTATCTTATTAGTTCATTCATAACCCCTACAATTTCATACTTCTGTATGACTTCCTTTAGAGTAGATCCGTCCCAATGAGACTACTAATTTCTGTAAACAGCCCAAACAGAACCTCTCCGAGGAAAGATTTTAAGAAGCCCTACTACAACTTTTTCACTATTCATCAAGTGAGAAAAGATACTGAGAAACTCAGTATTAGTCTTTATTCCCTCCCTAAACTCCCCACCAGTCTTGCAAAATCTAGCATTTGCCTACCTGATTAAACACTCATCACCATTGTATTTTCCCTCTGACTAGGTCATCTACACCTTGAATGGATCGAAGGAGACTGCCTTATTAATAAGAGAATAATATCAAGGCATTCCATCATGATCATCATGCATTGCCCAAATCTAGTTTTCCTTAAAGTAGGTATATACTCTATCTTGGTCAAAGCCATAAAAGTCTGAATCTTTTACAATCGTCAAAACAAAATCAACAGAAGGGTTCTTCTTAGCGGGGTTTGAGACAAATGTTCAATTAATCGCTATGTCCTCTCTATGATGTCGTATGTTAGTTGCTGCCAGCTTCATTCAATCGGTTGGGAGCCTCTCTAGAGCTGTTGAAGTAGCACTGGCTGCTGAAATGCTGTTGGAAACTACATGTAATAACACATTACAACATAGGAAGAAGCCCATTAACTCTATTGAGTACAAGGGCAATGCCAGAGTTCTTCATAGAACCATGGCCTTATCTATCTGGTAATCTCAACACTCATTCTGAGTTTTTGTCAAATAAAAATGTCCATTTTGGGGGGTTTTGTAATCATGAAGGACTTGCATTATGATGCATTATAATTGTATAGTTGATTCAACATCGCAATTTCCATTCATATTTTTTTCCATATTGTTTACTTTTCAATCATTTTTACTGTCTGGATTTGCAATAGAAACAGAATTTGGATTCTGAACTTGTTGGTAAATATCAGAGAAAACTCACTTTTCCTTTAGACTGTCATTGTAATGGAAACACACCATCAATTATTGGAGTTTTATGCTACTTTATTTAATTGAACACTATAAATAGATAGATCAGTGAAAATAACCAAGTCAGAGAATTGAAATGTGTTAAATATAACTAAATTCCGTGTATTATTGCACCTTCTTGGGGCAATTGCAAATTGCTCTTACAACCCTTACAATGGGATGAAGTTGCAGGCCAAATTCACAAAACATTCCATGGCACTAGAGTTAAGCATAGTTCGTGAAGGGTTGAATTTCGGTCACATGAACCCAATTTATGTTTAACATGGACCTAGGGGTGTGCAAATCTAAAATGATTGAATTTCATGACCCAAATAGAGGCTTAAGAGGCCAAAATAGTTAAGTTAGGGAATCAATGTTGTACTTGAGATTTTTTTTTGGGTTTAAGACTATGTTCATATATTTAAAATAAATAAATTAAAAATCTATTATTGTTGCTCCCAACCCACTGTTTCCTACAAATTTGGGTGAAGCTTCTAGCTGTACTAGATACTTGTACCACTTACCCACATTTCGGAAATTTGTGCAACATAGTAAAATACATTTATGAAGTATCTTGTTTATCCCTAGAACTTATAAAGTCTTGAACAAACTAGGTATGTAGTTTCTGAACATTCATTCAAAAGGAAATGGGAGTCAGAAATCAAATAGTGAAGGAAGGCGGACAATAAGGGCTTACAAAATAACACTTTTATGTTGAAGCAAGATAATTAATGAAATGTGACATTTCTTCTGTATGTATGTGCAGCATTTGGTGCAATGAGTTGATTGGAGGGTAGGATTGGACTTATTGAATTAGTAAATATTGAAACATGGATATATTCTAGAACACCATCTATGTTAAAGAAAACCTCAGAGACATAACTTCAATTATTGTCTTGCACATTTTAACTGACCGCCACTTTCATCTTGTGCAACACTACTATTCAACATGAGGACACCAAAATAGTAGCATATACGTATACATTCATTCTCGTGGATCTAGGATTTAGATTGTAATTTCTTTTTTTTGTATTCATGGTGTGGCTTAGATACTTCCAATGTAATTGTTGAGAACCACAAGGCGTCCTTTCTGGCTGTTAATTTTCCAATGTATTTGCAATGGTATTTGTAAATCAAAGGTGTCCTTGCTAGCTATTAATTTTCTCAATATTGATGGCATAAAATTGTGATGTACTTTCCACTGAATACTGGCTATATTTTCTATAACACTGGTGTCTTCCAAATTTTTGGATTCAAAGTTCTGAACTTTGGGTTGAACCTTTTTTTCTTATCAAAAGACTTTTTGCAGAAATGATTAATTTACTAGAGGTTGCAGGTGAAGCAGGAAATGATATTTAAGGTGATAGAGCAAAGTTGGAAAATAGATGTGCTGCTTGTTATAGAGGCCATACTTTAAAAGTAGAAAAACAAATACTTGCCTGGGACACGACTTGAAAAATGGAAATGGAGACTATAGAAGGGTCAGAAATCACACAGATTGGCATGAATGAGGCATCTGGAAATTCCATGGACACTGATAAGTTTTCAAAAGATACTGCAGAGTCAATTTCTGAAGTAATTTTACTATGTTATTACAAATTGATATAGTGGTTTCATGACAAAATTGTGTGTCAATTTGGCTGCAGGTTAGAAAGATTCTTTTCTAAACATTTGAAACTTGGTGATTGTTTTAAAAGCAACGCTTTCTAATCTGCATGTGCATTTTGAGAACTAGAAAGTGAAATTGGAATCTAAATGAGACAGTTCTTCCTGACTCATATTTGATGAAATCCCATGTCATAGAATTTCTAATCTTAAATATCTTTTTAAAATTTGGATATGGTACTATATCCATTGTTTCTAATAAAGCTTGAAGTTTGCTAAATTTTAATTTAGATATCCATTATTTATTTCAGGTTAATAAAGAGAGTGGTGAAGTAGAACCTGTGGTAAATGGAATTTCAAATTTAGCTGATAAAACTGCTGGTTTTGAGAATCTTGATCTTACTCAACAAGTTACTATGGAGCTAGAAATAGAAACTATGCATGAAAAGGAAAAGGAAGAGAAAAACGCCTTGCTTGAGGAAATGTTGAATAAGGCTTTAAAATAAATAGATGATACTCTTGAGGAGCAAGAAAGACTGAGGGCCTTTGAATTAGAATGCACAAGGATGACAATGGAACTCAGTGAGTCTACACCTAAGGTTTTACAGTTCAAGGAGGATGCCAACTTACCAAAGAAGCTGGAGGATATAACAAAATACACTTTAGCCCTGAGACAAAAGGAAGTGACTTTGCAAGAGTAGTTAGCAGATGCTGAGCTCAGTAGAAAAGAAGTAGAGGATAAGTTGAACATGCAATCAGAGCTCTTACAGCAGGAAATGAAAAATAGGTCTCTAAAAGAGGACGAGGTAAATGGTGCACAGGCTATTTTAAGTAAACTTGAAATAACATTAGAAGTCTTAAAAGTGAAGGTCCTCGAGTTAGAGGCATAGATGAAGTTATTAATGGTCAAGAGTGAAGAATATAAAGAATTTGCGAGTCAGAATGAAAAAGATTGTGTTGAGTCTTCCAGAAGGGTTGTGGAATTGGATAACTTAGATGTAATAGCTGAGTCAAGGACAAAATAAATAGAACAAATTGTAACAGTAATCCGAAAAGAGATTTTAGACCTCCAGCAAAAACATAGTTATAATGAGCAAACACAAGAGACTTTGAATGTAACAGAAACAGAACTGTTTAAGGTTGAGGAATTGTTAAAGCATTCAAATGATGATTTAAAACATGCAGAAATGCCAGATGACTATTCATTGAGAATCAAGGAGCTTGAGACTGCACTACTGGATTTAAGGAAGAAGGAACAAGAACTGCAAGAAGTCTTGCTTGTTGCACAAGATAAAATATCCAGCTCTGAACACTTGGAAATGAAATCTACTTATATACTTTTTGAGATCGAGAATTTAGCTGAGGTTTTCCAAGGTATTTCAAAGGATGCACAAGAAAAACTAGATTCTCTTGAACAAGATCTGAAGATTGCTTCACAGAGAGGAATTCAGCTAGGAACTATGTTGAAAGATGTTGAGGAAAATATTTCAGTGCAAGATAGAACTATACAACTTGCAACAACAAGACGCAAGGAACTTGAACAATTGCTCGAGTCACAAGCAAATGATGCAGAAATTAAGTTGCAAGCAATAAAAGAGGACTATGCACACAGAATCTGAAGCTAAAAGTTTAAATGAGAAGTTAAATTTACTAATAGATCATGTCAAAGAATCTGATTACCAAGAATCACAGGCATCTGCCTCAGCTCTGGAAATGGGGGTTGAATTGCAGGTACTGTATGGTAAGTTGTCTGAGATGAAAATTGTACTCCAAGATCTTTAAGGCAAAGTTATGGCTGAAAAAAGTAGGGTTGATGTTGTTGAAGCAGGCTTAGCAGCTTTAGCTAACAAAAATTCAAATTTGAATGATGAGCTTGCACGTCTCCAAGTCCATATGAATGAATTACAGAAAACTTTAGATGAGGTTGAACGTGAGAAAATATCAGCTGCTGACTTGGTTACCTCTACAACAAAAAACATAAATTCCTTGACTGAGCAGTTGGTAAATGAAAGACAAAGACTTTATAAACAGGTTTGTTTCCTCACATCTAAGGTTGCAAGTTATTCCATTGTAGCTTCCTTAAATAAGTTGCTAATCTTCAGATTTAACCTTCAATTTTATTTTATATTATGCAGATGCAAGTGGAGAGATTAGACATCCTCTCTAGATATGCATGTTTACAGTGATTTTCTTTCTTGGATTTTGTAAATATCACCAACCTGAACCTGTCGTGGGTTGGCACTAGGACATTCATTATTCTAACATGATCTCCGGTATCTTAACCTGTTGTAGAGTACTCCTACCATGAAATAAATTTTCACTTACCCTATTATTTTCTAGAAAACTTCGATCTATAATATTTTTTTCCTCATGGGAGAATGAAAATATTCATATATATATAACAAGGCCCCAACCCTTGCCCCAAAAAAATTTGAAAGATTAAAAAGATGCTTACCTAGAACTCTTTTGTAATGGAGATGCTATTCTCCATCAGGAAAAATTACCATGTGGCATTAGTTTAGTATATTCTTAAAATTGCATGGATGATCAATCTAGTTTCTTTTTATATGAACTGGGTCTGCTTAAGACAACTTCTTGCCTTTTTGGCGAATATCTAATGAATCTTGTCTTTTTTCTTCTCTTGCAGATCTCTATCTTGGTTAAAGACAATCATGATTTAACCATGAAGTACTCAGAGACAAAAAATAAACTGTAGGATCTTTCTTCTAAGCTCAAAAGTGATCCAATGAAAGAAAATGAAATGGAGGGAATTCTCAAGGGAAACTTAGAGGATCTCAATGTAAGATTGGATGAACCTACTAGTTTAGAGGTGCTTTCAGCAGATCTATGATGCAACAAAGGTGAGAACAACCATGAAAGAGATGGGATTGAAAATGACACCATTTTTCAACTTTATTGAAGTAAATAACAAGGTACATGCATTCTTAGTGGAAGACATCACATCCTTAATCTAAAAAAAATCATCAATGTTATGAATACTAGTTGAGCATAACATTGAGACAATAGTTTATGCATATAATACAAATTTTTCCCTCATATTGTTGACAAGGTGGTAGTAGAACACATTCTCTGCATTCCTAGCTAATCCCTTTTGGGATTCTATTAGTACAAGCCCTGGATTTACCATCTCCCAACACTATAGGTGAAAGTTTTTTTTTTGGTGATTATCATCACATAAATCCAAACCATATAATAATAAAAAACCAAAAAACCTCTTTTCAAAATAAATAAATAGTTAAATATAAAACCGAATTGACAAAGTGGTAATTAAATATTTATTTTAAGTTCAAAAATATTTACACAAATAACACAAGGAATTGACAAACTGATAACTTAAACACTATTATACCAAGTTTCGTAAAACGACTATGATAAATATTTATTTTAAGTTCAAAATTATTTACACAAATACCACGAGGAATTGACACATATACCATGATGGTATATAGACATCATGGAACCAATAACTTAAACACTATTATACCTTTTCATATAAAAACTATGATAAATGTTTATTTTAAGTTCAAAAGTATGTATTATGTCCGTGTCATATAAACACTATTATACCTTTTCGTATAAAGACTATGATAAATGTTTATTTTAAGTTCAAAAATATTTATTATGTCCATGTCATATTGGAATTATTTTGCACATATAATGGGATAAATATTTATTTTTAATTGTATAACTATTTATTATGTTTATAACGTATTGGAATCATTTTGCACATATTCATTTTTAATTGTATAACTATTTATTATGTTTATAACGTATTGGAATCATTTTGCACATATTCATTTTTAATTGTATAACTATTTATTATGTTTATAACATATTGGAATCATTTTGCACATATTCGATAAGTTACACAACATCTAAGAAATGAATATTTTAATGAGTAAAGTTTAAAATTTTACCATTAGATTTATTTAAATTTTAATCATGGTTAAAAGTGCATAATGTCACCCTTGGTATTTGGAGCTTGAAACAATTTGTCATTTGTCCATAATGATATTATCATATGTGTAACATCCATAAAATTCATAATAAATTTATTTATCTACAATGTTGTCTACAACGTTGGCACGCAAAAAATGATTGTCAGATATGCAATTGCAAATCATTTCCATCATTTAATTGATATAGTATATTCCTGTAGGGATTATTGGTGATGAGAACAAACTTCTGCATACTACCGAACTTGAATTATCATCCTAGAAGAGCAACATAATACAAAGATAGACACTTCGGGATTAGATAAGTATATTTTTTTGAGATGGTGGTGCATTCTCCTAGAATGGATGAATGGTATTTAAAGATGATACCAATATTTTATGCAATGTATAGTGTAATTGTTTATATGCCACAACATCCTTTCATATCATGAAAAATTTGAAAATGTGATTGCATGTATGGTCTTATATTGCATCCATGCATATTTTTCTTCAATTTGACTCGCAAATATTGAAGCAAGGAATTGTCCACAACTCTTGTTGGACATATTATCCTATGGAAAATCAATTATTGTCTTCAACTTAGAACTTAAATATTTAGAGTGAAGATTGACATAGAATGCATAGGTGGAGGAAATTTCATTACCATAGAGTCCAAGAATGAAATCCATCCCCATTTCACATCAAATATCTGCTTAGAGGAAAGTGTCTTTGTTGAAGAGGCTGTAAATTCTATTATTTATTTCCAGGATCTTTGAGGTATTGGAATACTTCTGGAATCCCCATTTCACATCAAATCTTTGCTGAGCAAAAAGTGTCTTTGTTGAGAGAAAAGTGGTTGTGATAGAGAAGGCCATTTGAATGATAAGTTTGTTTTGCTTCAAGGCAGGTTGATGGATTAGAAGTTGTTGCAATTAATCCAAGATTGCAACTGGCCCAATATGTTTGGAACACCATGTTTGAATACATGCGTTCTTATCAAACATGTTTTTCCTACTTTATAGTTATAACAACACATTGGAGTATTTTCTTCATGAGATAAATTTCCCCCATGCCATCGAATTCGTTGTATAATGTGATGTTAATTGGAAAGCCCTATTTTCTAATGTGTAATACTGTTAACTTCAATAAACTTGTTATGATGTTAATTGGAAAGCCCTATTTTCTAATGTGTAATACTCTTAACTTCAATAAACTTGTTATCTATTGCGTTGGATTATTCTCTATCTTTTGATAACTTGAAGTGTTCCATTTTGTTGTGGTATTAATTGCAGTCTTGCTCTACCTCATTTTAATGTTACATTTTATGTCCTCTTTCTTTTTTAACAACCACCTTATCGACCTATTATTGCACCTCCTTGAGGTAATTGCTAGTTGTATAGGCTAATAAGATTTGTAAAGTCACGCATGAGGCACTTTTTAACATATCGCCATACCAACTTTCACTTATGTCAATTTTTACTATTTTCATTAGTCCGTCTCTCTATAATTGTATAGGCTTATACGATTTGTAAATAGTTAACTTCTCTTGTTCGTTGTCAGAAAATGTAAAGATAGATTTGATTTCCGTTTCGAGTAGGATAGTCATAGTTTTATCATGCTCCAAATTCGTCCGAGGTTTCCTACCATTCTAAACATCAGTCAAGTTCTACGTATATTTAATTATAACTTTATCGTAAGTTTCGTCCTATTCTAGATTTATCGTAGATTCCCATCCATTAGTTTAGGGATAGTCAATGTTTTGTCATATTACAGATATTTTTTTGGGGGAATTTTGTCGTATATGTTCATGTCGTAGGATTCCGTTTCAGATCAATTGTCTGTCGTTGTCCTTCGCCGTCGGAAGTTCTCACTTATCTCTCTGTGGTGTAAGGACTTCTCTATTGCTGGGCCTAAATGATTTCTATACATTTGTTTCAAAGTTTTGAGAAGGGTTACATCAGTATATAGAATGAAAAGTTTTTAATATAAATATTTAAATAAATAATTTATAGTTTTTAGTATAATTATTTATTTTGTATATAATTATTTAGAAACCATATATATTTAGTATCAGTTACTTAATCTATTACAATTAAACAAAAATATTCCACATTTACATTGCATGTCTTAACATATAAACCATCAAAGTTCTGAATACATTTTTTTTAATTAAAAATGGAGTTAAAGTGTTTCAGTTTATTACCAATTACAATGTCATAAATGATTTGATTTAGTTTTAATTTATAAATTAAAAAGTTTAAAAATAAATTATTAAATTTAGCTGGAAAGTAAATTATTTGTATTAACTCTAATGAGAAAAAAACAAACTTGTTATTATATAAATAGAAACAAAATCTTTTGCATTTTATATATGTCTACAAAATATGCATTTTATGATGATGATGATGATGATGGTTAACGTCCCTTGAGACCAAACTTTGGTTTATCAGACCTAAAGAAGAGAATTAATTAGTTTGCTTTAAAGTTATATTTCTATGCTCAAAGAGCTTGGGAAGAAGCGTCCCGAGCTTACTAGCTTACTATAATTTTGACAGGCTAAAAGGCTAGGAAAGTCGGTATTGCAACAAAGATTATGAAACTGGGATCTAATGTGGGTGTACGCAGGGCACTCTAAGAGGAAGTGATTTTCATCTTCAATGTTCTTACTCTCACAAAGGTGGCAGATCCTTTCTACCCATGGTGTTTTAGGGACTGTATGGAGCTCATGCGAGTTCGTTCTTATCTTAGCTATGTTAATTTTTTTCTTAGTACTGATCAAAACAGAGAGATACTTTTGATCTTCTAGAGTAGGGTTGATGACCTCCTTATAATATCTTAATTTTCTTTTAGCCTCGAGATCTTTCTCACACCACAATTTTTCTTTAAACTTAGAAGAAATAATATTTTTAATGTTATTAATATTCTGCAAAGCAACATTTTCATCGATCTCCCAGTGATTTAACCAAGACCTGGTATCTTTATACCACCCACTCTTGAGCCTTAGGTGGTTTTGGCTGGAGTTTAAAGCTATCTTGGGGAGTTTGTGGTCTCCCATGTTATTGATTTTGATCTTGTATAACAGGAGTCTAGTCATAGCTAGGCTCTCGATGGGGAAAGACCCACTTCTATAAAGAGAATAGGATAGGATGTATTGTGTTTTATTTTGAGGATAGGGTGTATATACATCCACCACCAAATACATGTTATTATACAAATAGAAACAAAATCTTTTGCATTTTATATAAGTCCACAGCTAACTCTGTTGCAGTTTTACAGAATAACTATGAATGGTCAGTGAATAAAAAATTATGAATGTTCAGGGAGTCAATAGATCTCTCTGCGATGACAATGACAGTAACAGTATTTCAGACATTTAATTCTGAGAGAGTCAGCTAACTAGTTTTATTGTACAGACACTATTTTGTCATGGTTATTACAAATTACGAGAGAAGTTTTATCGTACAGTCACTATTTTGTGACGGTTATCTTACTGTTGGTGTTGGTACCGGTGGAACCAAATAATGTGGTTAAGTCTCTTTTATGAGATCGAGATAAACCTTTAAACTGTGGGCGTCAACAAGATCAAGATGGCTGATGTCCTTGCTTTCCATAACAAATTTGACACCCACGTGAAAATATGTCCAAGGAAGCCAATCGAACAGTTTACACAACCATCCATATGAGTTCTCGTTTAAAACAAGTCCTGGAACTTTTGGGACAGCATCGTTCTTATTCACCAACCTCAACACCTTCACTCCGAGCTCCTCCATTCGCAGGGCCAATGCTCTATTCCCTACGCGCGGGCTTGCGAATGCAAACACAGTCACAGGTATAGGCCGTGCCGGTAAATTTTCGTTAAGGACTTTTTTCACGTCATATGAGCTTAACGTTGCGAGAGCAGCTCCTAGGCTGTGTCCAGTGAAAGTTATGCTCAAACAATCATCCTTGTATTGATGCACCAGTCTTTGAATTTCTGAAATAACGGTATTTCTGGCACATCTTGAATCCTCTCCTTTAGAGATGTAACAGCTTAAAAAACCCTTCTCCACTCGGACGCCCTTGTCTTTGAGACGAGTGGTACTGGATATTCTGTCGAGGACGCCCTTGCCGGCTCTCAAACGAGCAGCAGTTGATAATCCAGCTCTGAAGCTGTTGCGCTTGAAACGACCAATTGATAATCGAGCGGGAACTAGAAAGTCTCTAATATTCTGTTTCCATTCTTCAACTGTTGCGGTTCCTCTCCAAGCTACTACAATATCCCGCCTCCCTAGTCTTCGTATATCCTCAGCATTTGTGCAGACTGCAATAAAGCCAATCCAAGCAGATTGCACTATCGATGAATCAGTGTCTGCATACAAATACTGGGTCACTTGATAGCCATTAGAGTACTCCTGAGAATCACCTGCCGTTTGACAACTATCAAAGAATCTATGAGGGCTATACTTACACCCACCAAAATCATTGGTGGCAATTTTACTGTTAAATGCATCATAGCATAGCTCTGCAAAATTACCATATCTCAGTATCTCCCCTTTCAAAACGGGATTCAATACGGGATGTAATAACCCATTCCAAGAATTTGCGCCCTGAATATCTTTCCAAATATCCGCAAGTGCTATATTTTCGTATCTGGTGGGGTTCGTAACAGCTTCTTCCTGCAAAAGAGGGCAGCTTGAAGTTGTGGAGGACGAAGGGAGCGCCCCCATCCATCGTAGTAATGAATACAGGCGATCTACGATTCCAAACATAATTTCTGATTTTTAAAGTCGCCAAGCGAAGAGAAGCAAGGTAAGATAACTAGTTTAACAACAGCTTAGCCTTTGCAGTTGTATGCAATATGTTGTGTTATTTGCAACGCAAATCCCAATATGCATATCCCAATATGCTGAGTGCCTTTATATAAGAGAGAGGGAGAGAGAAATTCACATACGAAATTAAGTTGCAGCAGCAAGCAGGAAAGGCTTCATGATTTCCATTGACTGAGAATTCGTAGGTTGAAGTTGAACATTCCACCAAAACGTTCGTGCCCGCAAAACCATCCGATGAGAATGTTGATTCGCATAAATGTGACGGCTGGTCGAATGAATAAGTCATACTAGTTTACGGTACTCTCCTTACCGTTTATTTGATGAACTATTGGGGTGTCCGGTCAAAGTTTCTATTCTGTCTGGAATTTGACGAGTAAATGCGATAGAGAAAACGTTTCAGATTTTGGTTGTTACCGGCAATTTTGACGGGTGTCCGCCATTTGAAATTCCAACCCTGGCCGTGAGTATCTAAAAACTACCATTCAACGTGGAAGACTTCAAGGACTTTTATTTGCCGCGTAGTATCTAAAACTACCATTCAACGTGGAAGACTTCTTTATGTACTTTTCATGGCCGTGCAGTATCTAAAACTCCAATCAATGTGGAAAAGTTCTTCGGTTACGAATTATTTAGTGAGACTCAGTGTACACCTCATAATATTTAGTACGTTTCAAAGTTATCATCACACCTAATAAATTGATGTATCTTAACATATCTTCGTAACATTAACATATTTAGTGAGACTCAGTGCACACCTCATATTTAGTAATGCTTTTTATTTCTACCTTTTAAAGTTATCATCACACCTAATAAATTGATGTATCTTAACATATCTTCGTAACATTAACATATTTAGTGAGACTCAGTGCACACCTCATATTTAGTAATGCTTTTTATTTCTACCTTTTAAAGTTATCATCACACCTAATAAATTGATGTATCTTAACATATCTTCGTAACATTAACATATTTAGTGAGACTCAGTGCACACCTCATATTTAGTAATGCTTTTTATTTCTACCTTTTAAAGTTATCATCACACCTAATAAATTGATGTATCTTAACATATCTTCGTAACATTAACATATTTAGTGAGACTCAGTGCACACCTCATATTTAGTAATGCTTTTTATTTCTACCTTTTAAAGTTATCATCACACCTAATAAATTGATGTATCTTAACATATCTTCGTAACATTAACATATTTAGTGAGACTCAGTGCACACCTCATATTTAGTAATGCTTTTTATTTCTACCTTTTAAAGTTATCATCACACCTAATAAATTGATGTATCTTAACATATCTTCGTAACATTAACATATTTAGTGAGACTCAGTGCACACCTCATATTTAGTAATGCTTTTTATTTCTACCTTTTAAAGTTATCATCACACCTAATAAATTGATGTATCTTAACATATCTTCGTAACATCAACTCTTTTACTCATCAATAACACCTACCATGTTGTATGGTTTTGACTCTTGAGATTTGGGGAGCATACTTTTTGGGATAAGATTGAAATATGAGACACATAAGAGAGAGCATGTCACCATGTTATCTAAACAATATCGTGCTAAGATATTACTCTCTTATTTTATAATTTTTGCAAAATTAGACACAATCTCATTTTCTTGCTTAACTCATTTTATATGTGGTGGCAATAATATGCAAACTCAAACATAAGGGCAATTCAAAGAGTAGTCTTCATAGATATCGATATATTGCTTGAAGTTCTCTATTAAGCACATAGATCATGGAATCTATTCATGTTAGTATGCAAAAGTATATTTATCGTTCCACCTCATTAACTTTGAAAGTGCACAATTTATAGAACATACATTTGGTACACATGGTTTGTGTGTATAGCGTCACTTTCTTCCAAATTTCAATATTACTCAAACTTGTATCTCCAACCTAGTGATGGGATCATCCAATAACTAGAGTACTCCAAACTCCAATAACCTTATAGCTTGAGTAACTCAAATGCTCTCCATATCTATGAGATCAAAGATGATTCTTTTTCCCATTCAGAGATTCACTTGGTTGCCTCCATGCATTCATGCCTTATGAAGTCTAGACATACTTATTCCTCTTCAACTCGAAGATGTCCAACCTTTTTTTGCAACATACCAAAGGCTAATTCCCAAGATCGACATGCACCAAGTAAATTACCCAATACTTCCAACCCTCCAACGCTAGTAGGAAGAGGCATCATGGTCACTTTCCAAGCTCACATGAACAAATGTGAGGCATTATAGATGAAATGTCCACCATGTCCTTATTACACCCATCAACATTATTTTGTGGCTTCTAATTTTAAAAGTTATTATGTATAGAAAATGCTTTGGGTAAGGGACATGCTCCTTCTTGAACTTTTTTATTATTCCTCATCTTGTTGTGTTGATGCTTTCCAATTATTTTTTTTTTTCTTATGTTATGTTGTTTTTCTCTTTTAGGTATTCTGTATCATGTTATTTATCCTTTCCTTTACAGTATTTAAATATTGTATTTGTTATAGTTTGATGAGAAAACATTGGCCTTTAATAGACATTATTATCTAAATTAAATTAAATAAATAATCATCTTAGTAGCATTGTCTTCGTTTTCAACCAATTGAGACTGTGATTGAATTTGAAATATTTTTCTATGGTTTATTGGTCATTTCCCATATCAAATGGAGAAGAAAAAAACTAAAGGGTTATGTGGAATGCATTCTAATTAGAGGTTAGGGAGAGAATGCATCATGTTTATACAAATAAGTGCTTATTAATCGAGATCATGCACATGTGGATAACAAAAGTCTAATATAACATCAATATAGAACATTCTTGACGCATTCTTGATAAGAAGCCTTATAGCAAAGTTCCACTCTAATTATAAATAGAAGTTAAAATATAAACCATTAACTTCTAAATAATAGAGTGGGAGCGGATAAAAAAGTCTCGCATTCCATAAAATGTAAGAAGCTTCGAACCATTGTTCTCAAATTATATATATGTCTTTAGAAGGCATATGGTATAGAAAGTTCTCGTTTTATAAGGATGATGTTAGATTATATTGGAATGAATCTCCAAATGTAGTATTGTTATTTTATATTGGAATGAATCTTTAAATCTAGCTTTGTCAATTTTTATTTTAATGAATCTCTAAATGTGGGATTTGATAATGAACTGCTTGTCTTTAATTTCTTTTTCTTTTTGAGAGAAAATTTTAAGGATCCATAATTTTCATAAAGTGTAGAAACCTTAACCAATCTTACTAATTAACAATTTTCCAACCATAAAATGTTTGGAAATATTTTCCAACTGGACATTACAAATATCATTTATTATATTGAAACTTGGGTACTAATGACTTGAGTTACATTCAGAGGTTTACATTGCATCCTTCAATGATTCTAACAAGACCAAACTCATCTCCAATAGGAGGAATACAATACAACTAGAATATCTTTTGAAGTTACATTATTTTAACACTCCCTCTTAACTAGGAAGGTAATCAACTATAGTAGCAACTGTTACTATTACAACTTTACAACTGATTGATGAGAATATATATGTCATAGGAAGTTTTGGTACAATATCATACATCTTCATCATCGATCTCAACTGGATCTTCTTCTGTAATCATCTTTCTTCAATCTTCTTCTTGTCATCTTCTGGAACATCTCTTGCTGACATCTTTTGAATCATCCACTAGTCATCATTAGTGTGTGAACACTTAACCATCATTTGTTTCATCATCATCTGAACTGTCATCATCTGTATTGCCAGTATGTGAATACTGAACCATCATCATATTCATCTTCAGTATGTGAATACTGAACCGTCATCATCTGCATCTTCACTATGTAGATACTGAGCCATCATCAGCAGCATCTTCAGCATGTGAATACTGAACCTTTATCATCTGCATCTTCGGTAGGTAAATACTGAACCATCAACATCTGCATCTTCAGTATGTGAATACTGAGGACATCATCATCTGCATCATAAGTATGATCAACTGTATCTTCAATATGTGAATAATGAATCACCATCATCTATAAATTTAGTATATGAATACTAAAACATCGTCATCTGTCTCTTTAGTATGGAAATAATGAAGCATCATATCTGCATCAATAATGTGTAAGTACTGAAACAATCAACAACATCATTAGCATATTAGTGCTAAGGAACAAATCATCTATAATGCTAGATCATCATCTGCATTACCAGCATAGAGATGCTGAAACATCACAAACATCATCATCGATATAGAGGTACTGAAACTATCATAGTAAACATCTCAGCATCAATCAATCATCAATCAAGCATCTCAGCAATCAATTGTAACCATCTCAACAACAATCAAATGTAACTATATCAACAATCATCTCAGCAATAAACAGTGTGACTACACTGTACACATCTCATCAAACATCTCATCAATCATCAGTATAATCAATATTGACACATACATCTCAATCAGTACAATAGTACTCAACAATCAACATACCAATCAGCAGTCATCAGTATAACAATACTGAGCTAACATATCAACAATAATCAGTATAACAATACTGAGCTAACATCTCAAAAGTCATCTGTACAACCATAATGAACTAACATCTCATCAGTCATCAGTATAACAATACTAAACTATCATCTCAACAATCATCAATATAACAATACTAAACTATCATCTCGATAGTCATCAATATAACCATTCTAAACTAACATCTCATCAGTATAACATTACTGAAGGAAAACATCTCATTAATCAACAGTATAGCAATAATGTAACAACCATCCTACCCTTTAACTATCTCGGAGCAGCATCATGGTGAGTTCTTTGGTAGATCCACCCGAGCATTTTGTCTAACTTACTAACCCTTTTGAGCCAACAAGCCTAGTTAGACGGATGGATCTTCCTGGGGACCAACGAGCCTTGTCCTGGATTACAAACCCACTTGAGTTAAAATGATATGTCCAGACATACTAATCCCCCTAGGATCAACAGGCCTCGTCTGACTAACCCTTTCGGGCCAAACTGTCCTAGTCACACTTACCCTACTCTAGACTGAGCTACTCACCACTACATCCTTCTTCCATCTACTATCACTCCCTCTATCAAGAGAGTTCCTTCTGGACTACACCAAGCTTGTCTCGAAAGTATTCAAACTTTACATGAGCCAGAGGCTTAGTCAACACATCTGCCACTTGTTTCTCTGTAGGAACATACTTGAGCTTGATAGATCCTTTTTGAACCATGTCTCGAATGAAGTGATATCTTACTTCAATATGTTTTGACTTATCATGAAACACTGTATTTTTTGTCATCTTGATACAATTCTAATTATCACAAAGGATATCAGTAACATCTTTCTCTTCATCAAATAAACCTACCAACATCTTTCGAAGCCATACTACTTCACTACAAGATAAACAAGCAACATTGTATTGTGCTTCTTCTTTGCTAAGTGCAATACTGGTATGCTTTCTATTGAACCAAGAGATCATTCCTGATCCCAAACAAAACAACCACCTGAAGTACTCTTTCTGTATTTAGCACTTCCTTCCCAATCTGAGCCTATGAACCCATGTAAACTGATCTTGCTGTCTGAGGTTTATCTGAGCCCATATTCTAAAGTTCCTTTTAGATACTTCATCACATGTTTTGTTCCTATCAGGTGAATATGCTTGGGATTCACCATGTACTGACTCAGTGTGTTTACAACAAAACAAATATCAGGTCTTGTACTGGTTAAGTACATCAGTGAACCAATAATCTGTCTGTATAGAGTAGCATCTATAACTTCGGATGTATCATCACTCAGTAACTTCAAGTTTGCTGTCATCGAAGTGGTCATAGCCTTACAATCTAGAAATCCAAAACTCTTCAGAATTTCCACCGTATATTTCCCTTGGTTTAGGAAAATATCATCTAGGGATTGCCAAACTTCAAGACCTGGAAAGTAGTGCATCATTCCAAGGTCTTTCATCTCAAATTCTATAGCCAACTTCTTCTTGCATTCAATGATGAGTTTATCTTCGCCTGTTAGGAATAAGTCATCCACATATAAAAGTAGTATCATAAGCCCATAATTCTCAACTTTATAATAAAGGTTAGAATCTTCCTTACTCTTCCTAAAACCTAAAATCTTCAGGAATCCATCTATTCTTTTGTACCATGCTCTGGGTGCTTCTTTTATCCCATACAATGCTTTCTTGAGTCTAGATACATAAGCTTCTCTATCATCAGTCTCAAAACATTGTGGTTGTTTGATATACACTTCTTCTTCTATCAAGCCATTTAGAAAAGTTGTCTTCACATCCATTTGATATAACTTCCATTTATTCTTGGCTGCCAAGGCAAGTACAATTTTGATTGAACTGTACCTATGTACTAGAGCAAAAGTCTCTTCATAGTCAATTCCTTCCTTTCGGGAGAACCCTCTTGCTACGAATCTTGCCTTGTAATTTTCTATACTACCACCTATAGAATGTTTTGTTTTGAAGATCCATTTTGAGGATACCATTGATTTGTCTTTTGGTCTTGGGACTATTTCCCACACATCACTCTTTGTTATGGATTGGCATTCATCAACCCATTCCTTCTGTTTTGTTGCATCTTCAAAACAAGTTGGTTCTTTATCAACTAGATCACTCATTAAGGCCATATAGCTAGGATATGACTTTAACTTCTTTCTTTCTCTAGTGGTTCCTTCTGGATTGTTGGGCACCCAATATGCAAGTGAATTACAGCTAGCATACAGAGTGTGCAATATTTATTGTCAACCTAGGGAAGTCTTGTATTTCAAGGATAACATGCACAATATATGCTTAAACACTTAATTGATGCAAATGAACAATCATGTTCTCTGTTTAGCTATGCTCATCCCAAGAATCCACTTAATCTAGTTTACCTTCTAAAATATACAGTCACAATTACCTTTTGTTGTTCTTGATCTAGAAATTGAAAGCTTCATGAATTCATATCTAAATTAATTTTTGTAGAAAATGAAGTCATGTTTATCAATCCATCTAATCATTCACCCAACTATCTTGATTTAATTACTCTAGAAATTCAAAAGATAGAAATTGGAATTAGGTCTTTCTAGAAATTCAAGGTACAGAAATGGAGTTCAACTAATCTAGGAATTCAAGGTACAAGAATAAAGTGCTGTGATTATGAAAACAAAGGAATAAATTACAAGGATCTATGGAAATAATAATTAAGGGATCTGGGGATGGATAGGGCTATTCAGCTACCACACAATTGCATAAGAAATATTATCTTCACAGTTGACTGTTTTACCATGCCACTACAGCTTTCCAAGAGATGCAATGAATAACACACTATCAATCCACAACTGTCACAGCGTCCTATGGAGAAATGAAATTAAAGATAGCATCACATGACAGAATAAATAAAATGCCTAATCTAACTCAGCAATCCATGTGAGAAGGCGGGCCCAACCTTCACAAAGAGATGCTGGATGAACACACGTTAAAAACCCTTAGATCTGAAGTAACTCTTTGTATTAAAAAGCCAGATCAATTACACAACTCTCAGGCACAACTAATACAATGAATTGGCTACAGGTTCAACCCTTGGCTCAGAACAGTTCTCCATATTTATACAACGTAAATCATAACATCCTATCCCTATTATTGGCCAGCCATGAAGATCTTTGATCTTCAGGCGCCCTAAATTACAACAGTTGTTACAAATGTGGCAGGATGAAAGATAAGAAATATAGGGAAACTGTTAATCGACCCAAGATTAATGATATATTCAGATAACAACTATACACAATCAGTAACGCCCTGTTGACCTCCAAATATGATGCATTCTGTTGCAGCTATCTTTGTACAGCTTTTCCTGGGATAGTACACTGGGACCGCATTCCTTGGGAAATGGTAGGATGGATGGCGATCATCTTGAGTGATGAATGCCCATACTTTTCATAGCATGTTCATCCCAATCTTCCTACAGTCTATATATCTCAAAATACCTTTATAAACCATCATATGTTAGCATATTGAGAGATATAAAGCTTTAATTACCACAATCATAAGTACTAATAAAATAAGACAATAACCATTCATACCTTGGTGGATTGAAGAGTAGAGTGAGGGTAAAACATTTATTTGGCATGCTCAATGGGGTAGGATAGGGAAAAAAGGAGTGAATAAGGGTGGTCAAAAAGGGCCATTTCTGGGCCCAACATCTCCCCCCAACTATCATGTTGCATGTCCTCATGCAACAACCTACATTATTTCAAATCTGAATCTTGCACTATGCTCTGTTCATAGAGAGAAGAGAAGTTGTAGGGGAACTCAAATGTTCCTTCTTTTTCTATGAATCCTCTATGGGTAACCCAATACCTCCAACATTGCTACTCCTCTGCCTTGGTCAGTGAGAAATCCATCCTATATGGTTTTGTTTGCCACCAGATGAGGGGAAATTTAAATTTCAGGCCCAGCTAATTAGCCCCACACTCCCTGATACATCCAACATAACCCTCAACCCTGGAAAATGCCTGTTCAAAATTTCTAAAATAATAGGGGTCTCTTCTCTTAAGAGTAGGAGAGGAAACCTACCATCTTTGCTTAATTCCTTCCAACGCTGCTTGTTGGTGTATAGAGATATGGTTGGTACAGGTAGAAATGACTTCCTCCTGCAATTCCATTATGTGTCGTGTGTGGATGGGGCATAAGAGCAAACTCCTGTGTCGAGCAAGAAAAATACTAGGATTTTGAGGCTCACTTTGAACCCACAGATTAGAGTGAGCTTCATTGTGAGAAAAGGTTTGAAAAGACCTTTCCCACTGTGCATGATTTCTCACAAAAGAAGCAAAGGCCTTCAACTGAACATCTCCTAAAAAGGGAACTGGTTTTGAATGGAGGTCCAGAGGACAAGCCATCTCATGCAAATATAATTCACACAGCAAATTCTGATCTTCAAAACTACTTATTAAAAATGTTTCCAAGAATTTTGTTGAGGTTGTTATCTCAAATTACCTCCCTTCTTTCACAACTCTCAACTTAAACCAAACAAATTTCTCAAATAAAAAGACAGGGTAAGAAGAAGAAGGTACCCTAGTGCCCAGAAGTTCTTGAACTTTCTGCATAGACTGGAATTTTTTCATTCTACATAGACTGGAACTTTTTCAGCTCCCTTAGTTCGTTCTATAGCTCTTCTTCTCAAAGTCTCTGGGTCATACATTCTTCTACCCATTTCTCCTCCAGTCTCCTGATGGTCTTTTTATGCTCAGTAAGGGAAACTATCCCTTCTTGGTATTCCTCCACCTGGCTCTTCCATTTGCTTACCTCCATTCTTAGAATTGAAATTTCTGTTGTAGGGTTTAGGGCTTCTTCTTCTTCAGGATACTCCTCCTTGTCAGAATCCAAGTCAATGAAATTTTGAAGGGGTTCAATCCACACTTTGTCACATGATGTGCTACTTTGGACATTCTGCACATCTGAAGCTATTTCTGGGGGTGCTGGTTCTTGTGTGACAGCAACCTTTTCTGGACTCTGTTCATCAACAATGTCCACCACTCCTAAAGATGTTGGTTCTTGTGTAACATCATCTCCTTTCTGGGGTTCTCCCTTGGCAATTTTGGCAGCTGACTGTGAGGATGTTGTTTCCTATGGAGCAACTTCCTCCTGAATTTTAATTTCATTTTCTACTTGATCATCAGCTGCTATCTCAGCCAAGGGCTGTGAGGCTACTGATTCTTGTGTGATAGAGCCTTGTTCTTCTTTTTTCTCATGCTGCTGAGATTGTATGTCTTCTTCAGTATGCAGTTGTTCCTCAAGGGTTTTAGTATCACCTAAGGGTTGTGATTGAACTTGTTCATCTTCACCCCAATCCATATCAGGAATGACATCCACTTGCTGCATTTCTACTGCAATTTTCAGAGATGTTGGTTCTTGTGTAACAACATCCTGATTCACTTCTTCATCTCCCTATTGTTGTGATTCCAATTCTAGGATCTCTGTGTCATGAGACAAATATGGAGTTGTAGTACAAAATTCTTCATTAAACTTCAAAGTGCCTTCAATTTCTAGTTCTCCTCCCCTCATTTGGGTAGCCATGTGAGGAAGAACATTCAAAGATGTTGGTTCTTGTGTGACAACATCTTGTTTAACCTCATTATTACCTTGTTGTTGTGGTTCCACTTCTATGATTTCTGTGTCATGGGAGGATTCTGGGGTCACAGTGCAATCTTCATCCATAAAATCGGGAATAACTTCATCCCTTGGTTCCTCTGTCCCAGAGTTAGTGGCAATTTCGGCAAGGATATTTAAAGATGCTGGTTCTTGTGTGATAGCATCTTCTTTCTCTGAAGCTTCCTCCTCCTAAAGTTTTCCTTGGGTATTTTCACCCTCACCCAAATCGATAGTCTTCAAGGATGTTGGTTCTTGTGTGACAGCAACATGTTCATCAGAAACTTCTTTCTCCTACAGTTCTTCTTTGGGATTCTCACCATTAATAATATTCAAGGATGCTGGTTCTTGTGTAGCAGCATCTTGTTCATCTGCAACTTCCTTCTCCTGAAGTTTCTCTTTCAGAGTCCCATCATCTCTCAACTCAGGTTGTCCCTATCCTTCCTCAGTTGTAGGTGCATACTGCTATGTTGTAAAGGCATGAATTACAATCTTGTAGCCTGATTCCTTAAAGATTTCTCCACATGTGGGACAGAC
This sequence comes from Pseudotsuga menziesii, assembly GCA_001517045.1. Taxonomy (NCBI): domain Eukaryota; kingdom Viridiplantae; phylum Streptophyta; class Pinopsida; order Pinales; family Pinaceae; genus Pseudotsuga; species Pseudotsuga menziesii. The sequence goes on along the minus strand of LPNX011144822.1, from coordinate 190,204 downwards.
CACTCTTTCTTCCTCATTTCCAAGCTCGGTAGGATCTGATCCTTCCAATTGATCTGCAGCTTCAACCAATGTGTGCAGCTTTCTTTCACCCTATTTTATGCATGCTTCTTTCCAAATTTCCAATTTTTTTTTTAGTGCTTGTAATTCCTCTTTTAATAATCTATTTTTGAACAGAAGTCCTTCAATTTGGGGTTCTTCTTCAATTGGCCCCTGTGGGTAGTCAATTGGTTTGGGTTTAAGAATGAGGAACTCAATTTGTTCTTCCAAGGTTTACCATATTTCCCTTGCTACTTCTGTTGCTACAACTGACCTGGTTCTTTTCCTTCTTAGTGGTGGAGATACCTTAATTTCATCCTTTAATCTTCTCCTTTTTCTCTATGGTGTTGTAGTTTCTAGGTTTACAACTGAAGTGGAAGGGATATCATCGGTTTTATCATTTTCTTGTTCTTCTGGGTTTTCTTCCTCAATCAGGGTTCCTCCCCATTTAGGTGAGGATTCAATGATCACCATATCAATGTTTTCTTCTGTTTCCATGGCTCTATCATCTTCGGGTTCAACTGTCGCAGCATCTAATGCTACTCCAGTTTCACCCTCTGCTGTTAGAGCTGCCCTACTATTTACTTCTTCCATAGGGTTTTCATGTACATATTCTGCCAAATGTTTTGCTTGTGCCCCTATATGATCCTCTAATCCAGTTTCATCTCCCCCCCGCAACTACATTAGAGGGGCTCCAAGCCTCTTGTTGTTCTTCATTTCCCCCCAACTGTGGATGGACCTGCTATTATTCTATTGGAATACCGGGCAAAGGAACGGGTTCCTGAACTTGGGATATAAATTGCTCCCAGGTTATATTGTGTTGTGTAAGGGTCCTTAAGATTATTAATTTAATGAGGCCATGGTGGGTCAGTGAGGAGAGTGGATGTTTGGAAACTCAAACAAACCCCGCCATGTGATGTAAATCATTAAGAAAATAATATTGAATATTTAACAGAACCCTGTGATGGAGATGAGAGAGAAACGGGAATTCAGAATGATAGACTGTTTGGTACCTACCTTCGCAGGTGATGTATTTCTTGAGAAAAACAACGACTTTATTCCATGGCTATGGCAATGATTGTAGCACTATCCCTCTTCGCGTCATTTGAACCTACTCCCCTTCCATTAGAAAATCCTGTACTGCTGTAGTAGCCGGGGTTCGATGTCCAAACCAAGTTCTTCCTACCTGAGGAAGACCAGTGACTTCATCCATTATGGCTTCAAAAACTTCAATACAAAATCCCCAAACCTCTAAATGGGTTTCTGTAAGATTCAAAGCGAACTGTAAAGCTGCTTCATGGTGAAATCCATTCAGGTGTTCAAAAACATCCATCCAACCAGCAGTTTGAAAGATAGCAAAGACTGCAGCATTTCTTCTGAGTTCTCGTGTGTTTGAATGTTCATAACGAGCCAGTATACCCATGTTTCTGTCTTCATAATTATATTACAAATTTCAACAATGGAGGTTACAGCACAGAGTATGCATGGACAACTGAGACGAGAGTTAGGCAAATTTGAAAAGTTTCAGCGCACTGGATTATTTGAAATTTTATCCCAAATTGGGAAAGGTGGCAGTTATTAGGTATCATAATTGGTCATTACATCGCACGAGAAGAGAGTTAATCGATGCAATAATGGGCATAAAAAGGGAGGTATGACTGATATTGTCAAATCATATTGATACTTAATAAAGTAGTTAATCAAATCCATACCTTCGAAAATGCGCGATGGATGTCCTTTGGAGGATGATAGAGCATGTGATTGTAGTCATTGAGAAAGCTAAACTCGTGTGCTGTGTAGTCATTAATTGTAACCATTATTACAGGGGTGTTGTAATAACCTATTCTGCCGGTAAACCAAAAACCACCGTGTTAAAATGGTTGGAAATATGATGAATATTACATTATGAGTCAAATTTCCAGCATCAGGAATCAGAGCCATATCTAGAGGAGTTGCTATTTTGCAAAAAGATCTGCTAACAACACATGAGTCACAGTTGCAGGCCATAAAGAAATCAAAGCAGAGGCACGGCGTTCAATGATAGAAAATTAGATAAATGTAGCAGAGTTGCAGATGCCAAAAAAGATGTTGTAGCTTCCAAAAAATATGTCACAGCTACCAGAAAAAGGGTGTCGTAGCTGCCAAAAAACAGATAAAAGAATGTTAACGGGCGGAAAGTGACTACACTGCAGCTACGTGAAACAGAATGTGTGGGAAAAAGTAAAATAGGGTCGCGGCTATGGAAATGGAAAAAGGTGGAGTTGAATGGTGCTACAGCTGCCGAAAATGGTTTTGTAGCTGTCGGGAACAGTGTTGCAGCTGCTGGGAATGGTGTTGTAGCTGCCAAAAAAAATGTGTTGCAGCTGCCGAAAAAAAGTGTTGCAGCTGCCAGAAAATGGGTGTCGTAATTGCTGGAAAATGGGTGTCATAGCTGCGACAAATTTATTTAAGGGGAAATTTTTTTGTGCAGGAAGTCACAGAAAAATGACTTTGGTCAACAGGCCCAATATGACCACCACTCTTGGGCGCTTTCCTACACATTTTAGAAGAAAAAACAGAAAAACAAATCAAGTGTAAAAGAAAAGATAACATAACAAAAACAAACAATATTTATTTATGTACAATGATTCATATGCAATTTACGGTGATCAATTAAGGATTGACAGAGGCAGAGAAAAATTCCTGCCCTTGTGCTAGCTGGTAATCTAGATCAGCAGCAATTTGCGAGATAAATGCATCCTTTGAAATGGGTTTATGGTATAGTCGCAGCCTGTGACCATTGGCAAATAATGGTGCATGGGTTTCATCAATAGTTACCAAGCGGACTGTGCCGTTATCAAATACCCTGTCTACTAGGTATGGAACTAGCCATCTTGTGCATAATTTTCCCTTGAAATCTCTTTTGAATCTGGAATCGTATAATAGTGCCCAGTCTCCCTCACAGAAGACCCTTGTTTTTATGAATTGGTTGTGCCAATTGGATATTTGTTGCTTAATTAACACTATTTGGTCCACTGCAGCTAATCGATTCTCATCTAGTTCATTCAGTTGGTTCAATATTCTTTTCTGGGCTTTAGTTACATCCAGGTTTACCTCTGTGGTCATCTTCAAGGTCTTGATTTTGAATTCAATTGGGAAGATGGCACTTTTCCCATACACTAAGTCATAAGGAGATAAACCTGTGGTGTTACGCCAAGTGGTGCGATATGCCCATAACACTTTCGTAAGTCTATTAACCCAATCTATACAATGGCTCTTGACCATCTTGGTGAGGATAGATTCAATGACTTTGTTAGTGCTTTCCACCTGGCCATTGGCTTGGGGATGGTAAGGTGAAGCTACCCGATGCTGAACATGATACTTCCATAGCAGACCTTCAAATTGATGTGACATAAAATGTGGTTCTCCATCAGTAACTACTTTCTTAGGTACCCCAAAACGGGTAAAGATTTCACTGTACAGGAAGTCAATAACAGCCTGGTCATTAGCCTTCGCCAGAGCTACAGCTTCTATCCATTTTGTCATATAATCGGTACAGACCAAGATGTAGGCTTTCTGTTTGGAATGAGGGCTGATAGGACCAACAAAATATAGAGCCCATCTATCAAAGGGTTCAATTACTGATTGCGGTTGCAGAGGCATTTGATCTGATCTATTTGGCTGACCCATCCTTTGGAAGCTACCACAAGACTAGACATATCTTTTTGCATCCCTGAAAAGAGTAAGCCAATAATAGCCCATCCTCAGTGCTTTGTGTCTTGTTCTTCTGTCTGCAAAATTTCCCCCACAAGGTTCATCATGGCAGTGTTAAATTTTCATATGCTTAGCTAATACATTAGTATTTCATTTCAAAAGCATAATAAAAGCATATAGGCAGGATTACTGAAAGAAACAGAATCACAAGAACAACACAGGTTTATCCTGGGAAAACCCTAAAGGGAAAAACCCAGCAAACGCTTCCTCAATATAGATGCCCAAAAAGATAAAAGACAAAAGATGAAACCAACAAGGAGATCAAAGCCTGATCCTCCTCCTTCTCCAGGTACTTCTCTCCTCCACTAATGCACTACACAAGTGAGAGTGTGTGCTCTAAATGAGGAGAAATGCACCTCTATTTATATTCATCCATTCACTTAAGTTAACTCATCTGTCATGTAGGCTCGAGTTAATCATGTAGGCTCGAGTTACACATGTAGGCTCAAGTAACCACACTAGGGTGCTAATGACCCACCTTTACAATTAGAGGGGATTGCCTCATGACTCTTATTAGTTCTTCCGATTAGGAGCATCAGGGTACAAAGTAATACAAGTGGTTCTCTCGGTAGGACCATCGGGGACCACAAAGAAATACATATAGAATATTCTTCGAAGTTACAATATTTCAACACTCCCCCTTAACGAGAAGGGTATTCTATAACAACATCAACAACAACAATAATAGGAGAGAGATAGAGGACATCATCAACATCATCAGGGTGATACATCTATAAATAATTGGAAGCTTTTCAACATCATGTAGTCTTCATCTTCAATCTTTAGTCTTCAACATCATTAGTATTTTGACCGCTTCGATCAGCAACATCTTCAGCATCTTGACTCTTCAATCAGCAGCAACATCTTCAGCACTTTGACCTTTCGATCAGCAACATCTTCAGCACTTTGACCTTTCGATCAGCAACATCTTCAGCACTTTGACCTTTTGATCAGCAACATCATCTTTCGATTAGCAACATCATCTTCAACACTTTGTCCTTTCGATCAGCAACATCTTCTGCAACACTTTGGCCTTTCGATCAGCAACAACATCATCATCATACTCTGATCTTTCGATCAGAAACATCATCATGCAAACATCATAAAAACATCATAAAAACATCAACATCATCATCATCAAAATATCATCATCATCACATTTTGATCTTTCAATCAGAATCATCATCATCATCATCGCATTCTGATCTTTCGATCAAAAAACATCATCATCAGCAGCAACATCATAATCATAAGCAACTTCTGATATTTCAATCAGAAAACATCATCATCATCATATTCCAATCTTTCAATCAGAGAACATCATCATCAACAACTTCTGATCTTTCAATTATCATCATCATATTCTGATCTTTCGATCATAGAACATCATCATCGTCATCATCATCATATTCTAATCTTTCAATCAGAGAACATCATCATCAACAACAACTTCTGATCTTTTGATCAGAGAGACATTATCATCATCATATTCTTATCTTTCGATCAGTATGTCATGATCATCATAAAAACATCAACATCATCAAAACATCAACATGATCCTTCCTTTTGGAATTAAGAGATTTAGGTCTTTACGGAGTTACCAATGATCCTTCCTTTCGGAATTACGGGATTTAGGTCTTTACAGAGTTACTAATGATCCTTCCTTTCAGAATTACAGGATTTAGGTCTTTACGGAGTTACTAACGATCCTTCCTTTTGGAATTACAAGATCAACACATTTGTGGAACTCAGAAAATCCTTCCTATTGGAATTACGGGATCAACACATTTGTGGAACTCAGACAATCCTTCCTATTGGAATTATGGGATCAATTCAATGATCCTTCCTTTCGGAATTATGGGATCAAAACAGATGTGGAACTTAGACAATCCTTCCTATTGGAATTATGGGATCAATTCAATGATCCTTCCTTTCAGAATTATGGGATTTAGGTCTTTACGAAGTTACTAATGATCCTTCCTTTTGGAATTATGGAATCAACACAGATGTGGAACTTAGACAATCCTTCCTATTGGAATTACGGGATCAACACATCTGTGGAACTCAGACAATCCTTCCTATTGGAATTACGGGATCAACACATCTGTGGAACTCAGACAATCCTTCCTATTGGAATTACGGGATCAATTCAATGATCCTTCCTTTCAAAATTACTGGATTTATGTCTTTACGGAGTTACTAACTATCCTTCCTTTCGAAATTATGGGATCAACATAGATGTGGAACTCAGACAATCCTTCCTCTAGGAATTACGGGATCAACACACGTTCTTGAGTACCAAAGTCACCGGATCCATTATGAACCGAAGTTCAAGGATGATACAATCCTACCACATTCACAGGGACCAAGATATCCATATACATTTTGAACCGAGGTTTAGGGATGATGCAATCCACCACTTTCACCGGGGCCGAGACCTCCGGATACATTTTGAACCGAGGTTCAGGTATGATGCAATCCACCACTTTCACAGGGGCTGAGACCTTCGGATACATTTTGAACCGAAGTTTAGGGATGATGTAATCCTACCACATTCACGAGGGCTGAGACCTCCAGATACATTTTGAGCCGAAGTTTAGGGATGATGCAATGCTACCACATTCATGGGGGCTGAGACCTCCGGATACATTTTGAACCGAAGTTCAGGGATGATGCAATCCTACTACATTCTCAAGGACCGAAGTCACCGGATCTATTCTGGACAGATGTCCTAGGATGATACAATCCCTCTTCATTCTCGATGACCGAGGTCATCGGATCACTTCTGGACAAATGTCCTAGGATGATACAATCCCTCTTCATTCTCGATGACCGAGGTCACCGGATCACTTTAGGGCAAGAGCCCAGGGATGATACAATCTCACTGCAACATCACTACTCCCCCTTTCGAGGAAGGTCTTTCTGAACAACACCAAGCTTGTCTCGAAAGTGTTCAAACTTTACTCGAGACAGAGGCTTTGTCAACACATCAGCAACCAAACCATCATCATCTACATCTTCAGTATGTGAATACTGAACTATCACCATCTGTATCTCCAGTATGTGAATACTGAAAGCATCATCATCTATATTTTCAGTATGGGAATACTGAAATCATCATCATCTGCATCTTCAGTTTGGGAATAATGAAACATTATCATCTCTATATTCATTATCAAAATACTGAATCACCATCATCTGCATCTACAGTATATAAATACCGAAACATCATCATCTGCATCTTCACTCATTTGTGGAAATACCGGATTTTTATGTGTTACAATGAAACACAGGGTTCTCTGTCATCACAAATTTGGTTATCACATAGAATCATTGTAGTATCCATCTTCAGGACAAGAGATTTGATATCAGCTTCTGAAGCCATATGGCTTCACAACTTAGCAGAGCAATCTGCTATGTATTCTGCTTCAGCCGTGCTACGAGAAACACTGGACTATTTCCTACTAAACCATGAACTCATAGCAGACCCCAAAAAAAAGCATCTATCTGATGTGCTTTTCCTGTCTGAGATACTTCCAGCTCAATCTGCATCTATGTAGCCATACAATCTATACCCATGGCTACCATCATAGTATAGACCAAATCCTATAGTCCGTTTCAGATATCTCATCACATGTTTTGCAGCTATTAAGTGAACCCGTCTTGGTTGAACAAGATATTGACTCAAGGTGTTCACAACAAAACAAATGTATGGTTTGGTATTTGTTAGGTACATCAATGACCCAATGATCTGTCTGTAAAGAGTCACATCCACTAACTCTGATGAGTCATCAGCTAACAGCTTCAGGTTGGAGTCCATGGGTGTGGCCATGACTTTGCATTCCAACATATTGAATCTCTTCAATATCTCTACCGCATACTTTCCCTGGCTGAGAAAGATTCCTTCTGAACTTTGCCATACTTCTAGACCTAGGAAATAATGCATTAACCCAAGGTCTTTCATCTCAAATTCTTTTGCTAGTTTCTTCTTTCTTTCCATGACCTGTTTCTCATTTCTTGTCAAGGATAAGTCATCCACATTTAATAATAGGATGACAAGTTCATCTTCTACAACCTTGAGATAAAGGTTAGGATCAACTTTACTTTTGGTAAATCCCATGCTCGACAAGAAACCATCTATTATTTCATACCAAGCTCGAGGAGCTTGTTTAAGACCATATAATGCCTTCTTCAACTTGCATACGTGAGTATGTCTATCTTCAAATTCAAATCCTTGTGGCTGTTCTATGTATACTTCTTCTTTGATCACACCATTTAGAAAAGTTGTTTTCACATTCATCTGGTGTAAGTCCCACTTCATCATGGAAGCAACTACCATCATAGTTTTGAAAGAAGTGTTCCTTGCTTCCTGGAGTAAGTGCCTCTTTAGAATTAATTCCCTCTTTCTGATAGAAACCTCTGACCACAAATCTTTCTTTATACTTCTCGATACTTCTGTTAGCTGCATGCTTTATTTTATATATCCATTTGAAGGATACAATACTCTTTCCTTCTGGTTTGGGAACTATATCCCATATATCATTCTAGTATTCTTTCATCATAACATCTTCAATGATTTCATCTTGTTAGGTCATCAACATATCCTAGTCTTCTGCATTCAACCTTAAAAGTTGGAACCCACTTTACTCTTGGTAAAATCTCAATCTGGCAGGAAGCTGTCCATCATGTCGTACCATGTCGAACTCAGATATCTTCTGTAGTCACTCCCCCTGAAGTGGAGTATCATCTTCCTTCTTCATTATGTACAGGTGGTTCTATGTTTGATATATAATGGTCAATAGAGTATGTCATGTCATAGTCTATTCTTTCTGAGGCAAATCATGAACCTTGCTTTGTACACTTGTTCTTGTAGATCCATATGGAAGATACTATGTACTTCCCTTTATGTCTCAAAATCATATCGTATACATCATTCCCCATGATCAACTGTTATTCTTTGATCATAGCTTCTTTCATAGCATTCTTTTCTTCATTTTGAGTTATCTCTCATACCCATGGTGGTATTCATCCTTTGAGGTGGATCTATCGCTTTCTGAAGCTCCTTCTTCTG